>VZTL01078198.1:0-99837 GCA_013400535.1 Scopus umbretta
TTGGTCTAGTGGAAGATGTCCCTACCCTGTGGGACATGGGGGGGTGGAACTAGATGATCTTTAAGGTCCCTTCCAACTCAAACCATTCTATGACTCTATGATTCTGTGACCTACAGCTAGTTTACTAGGTTCATTTTTCTTAAACCTTCTTCCCCAGACCTTTCATTTCCAGAGAAGTGGAGCTCATACATTCATAAGAGTTTGCGGCCAGCAAGTACACGTGCTTGTCCTCCTGCAAACCACCAGACAGCTGGGTCTTAAACCCCATGGGTGTCCTTCCAGTCTTGGGGTAGATGTGCCAAAAAGAAGAAAATTAAAATGTATGTACTTCGCTGTAAAAAAGCAGTAGGTATGAGCGGGATGGTGGCCGCCTGACTTTGCTCACCTCTCCTCACCAAATTACAAGCTCACTTTGAGGTCTACCTGCAGCAGAAACCCAAGGACTGGCCTTCTCCTCTCCTAAATGTTGGCTGTGGCTTCTTGGGTGAAAGATGCTCCCTCCATGTTGCTCAGCGGCTCTCCTGATCCCTTCTGCTATTGCATCAAATTGAATTAACTTTACCTCACAACTCTCCCCACAGTCTATTAGAAACAAACCAACAGCTCTTGAGTAACACCTAATTGGATTCCCCCAGCTCTGACTGCATTAGCTGTCTGTCCAAGGCCCCTCCAAGTCACTTATTATTACCTCAGGCCTTGATGAACCCGTGGAAAATTGTATTACACAGCACAGGCATAAAACCATCAGGACTTTTGAAGCCTGATCTCTACAAAAGATTCTTTTCGCTTTTTTTAAAGAGGAAAAACAAGTGAAATCAGACCTGGGAAAATAATTGTTTCTAAAATCCTGATAACACCAACTCATTGACAGAGGCCAAGCTCCCAGGCCCCATACAGACAAAACCATGCTGAAGTCATGATATGCCTGCTTCAACCCTCATATTTTACTGCCTTCTTACACATAGCGAAAGAATATCCCCCCAGCAAAGCCTAGGCAGGCAGGCTTGATATCGGGTAGTACTGGGGAGGAAAACAGAGTGTGCCATTCGCAGTGATGGAAGTCACTGCTCTGATAAACACAAACACCTCCTAGCCAGTGTATGTGGGTTTGAATCCAAATAATTCCCACACGGAGCTGAGGAAACAAAAGCATATACAGCACCAGGATGACTAAGCTTAGAGTCAGGCTTTGAACTCATTTTGCTTCAAAGAGGCATTTGGGCAGTTGCACTGGCTATGACTAAACTAAAAAACCCCGCCTTTTAATAACTTCCATTCTTACATGTGGAGCTGGAGCTACATATTTCATGAGTGCATCTATTATAGATACCATCTGTAGAAATACAGGTATTTATGAAGAGAATAACAAGTATGGTTGCCTATCTATCTGCTCATGTGTATGTAGTGAGTGTGTGTTTGTGTGCATGCCACAATTATGCAGTGAGAGTAAAGTTATAGAGTTAGAGACAGCAACAGCTTTGGCTTGTTTTAGTTGCAAATTCCCAACACAAAAAGCTGCACACGAAGAGGTGTAATAAAGCAGTATGAAAGCAGGCAGTGATTAACAGCCCAGAAGCTTCTTTTATCATTATCAACTATTTACAGAGAAGCATTTATATGTTTCCCCATCTCTGGGGAGCTGGCACTTAGCATTAAAAATGCATGAATAATGAATGAAGCCCCGTGTACCTTATGGCCTTTTAATAATGCAAAAATCTTAGGATTCAGGATATGATACAGGTAAACAAAGGAAAAAAAGACTGGAAAAAACTGTGAGATCCCTAGGCAAAGGACAATTTATAGCATATGGGGGTTAAACTGTAAAACAGCAGCTTGTTGTCAAGCTCCTCTTCTAATCGAAAAAATAACCCAGGGAACAGGAATACAAGGAGCAGAGGGTCTAGCCACTGCTATGACTGCAGTCCTGTGAGAGCTGGAGAAGGAGAGGGAAAGCGAGCGACAGAGCAACAACCACCTTCAGGGCATCCTGCGTGTCATCGAGGCAGTAGACCCGGATGCTGTACTCCAGCGAAGAGCAGGACAGTGGTCCAAAGATGGCCAGTTTGAGACGTTTGGCTGCTGCTTTGGTGATTGACTGTCCCACCAAGGCATACGTATTGAGGGTTTCTGTCAGGATGTGGCAGGCCTCTGGGTCCAGCTGGATATAGCATGGAGTGGTGAAGTTTTCCTCCCCGACCACCACCACATCCTAAGGGAGAAAGAGGCAAAGTTAGAGCTCCCGACCCCTCTGAGCTGCTCTTCTTTGAGACAGCAATGCCCCTTTCAAGCCTGGATGATGCACAAAGTCCTAGCTGTTTGCACCTTAGATTAATCAAGATTTAAAATTCCTTCTTCCAGCTTTTCTCCTGCATAGACACGGAGAGGGGGTGATTTCTCTTGGGTGCTGGTGGTGGTAGAAACCTCCTCCTGTCCTTATCTCCCGAAGACTTGTAACTGTTTCCTCTGGGCCCTGCAGCAGCTTTGAAAACCCTGGGCAGAGTTAGGCAAATAATGAAAATATCACCAATACTTTACTGAAAAAGATATTGCAGAACTAATAATTTGGTGACCATGATTTAACATCAGTAGTCACGGGTGTGTTGAAGAACTAATGGCCCTTCACTTCCTAAGCATGACAATAAGGAGTTATAAAAACTCAAGGAAGGAAAGTAACGTCTACGATGGCTGAATGCCACACCTACATGAGATATCACCTGCTGCTTCGTCAGAATAATCCTCCGTGATGAGACTGCAGGGTGAAGAAAAAAAATACATACAGCCTGAATGCAGACAATCTCCCCACCTCGTGTGTAAAGGCAAACAGCTCCCCTGCTAATTTCTCCATTCAGCCTTGTGTGTAATATCCTGCACGCAGCACAAGGTGCTTTGAGTGGCTTTGAGAGAGAGCAGAAATGAAAAGGCAGCAGTGGATGACGGCCGCCTCTTGCAAAGCCACCAAGCGCCACACGATGCTTGGCAAAACTCATCTGTTTCACCCCCTCTGCCTGCAGGTCTGCAGCACAACATACACATCTGGCAGCTGAGCAGTGCGGGCTCAACTGACATTGGTCATTAAGCTTGGGCCCCCTAGTCTCAGGAAAGGCAAACATGCTGTGTTTGCAGGGGTGGCACAATCCTTCTGGAGGGCAAGGTGCTGCAGTGCTGATTGCACTGGCTCTGGCAGGAGGCGCTGCACCTGAGCGATGCTGCAGGAGTGTGCGTGCATGTGCGTGTGTGTACGCATGTGTGCATGCACGTGTGGGGCTCAGCTCGGAGGAGCTGCCCCAGAATGGAGTGGAGAAAGATCACCGTGCGATGGCCAGGGACCCTGTGGACACTGCGGAGGCTGCACTGGCACCAGAGCGTGTGCATGGCTGGCAGAGCAACCTCTTTGTCAAGGGCAGGAGGAGGACGGGGGAGAAAATGAAGAGGTGCCAGTAACACACAGACACAAATAAGGAACATATGTGCGGTGCCAAGAGTCAGGCCGGTGGGGTGCAGATTAGTTGGCGAGACAGACCCGTGTCCGCTGCATACTCCCTCTCAGTGTGAGGAAAAGTCACTGCCACAGGCAGGGAACAAAAGCAAGAGCCTTTAGAAGGCAATGCTGGACACAGCACTCTTGCTGCTGTCAGCCCAACTGCCTTCAGAAGCCACCCTGTCCTCATTAAACCTACCGGTTGGAGAAGGTGCCCTTGCCAAATTAATTATGTGAGACCAAACTGGTGGCAGTAGGTACCTAGGAGCACAGGGCTGGAGAGGAAGGCTCTGCCAGGATGGCCCAGCCTTGCTGAAAGCATCACTTTCTGCTCCAGTTACAGTGGAAGATCTTTCTGCCACCCTGCCCCAGGTCATCCTCCTGCTGCACTACTGGCAAGGAACCACCCCAGGCTCCAACCAAGCCCGCACTACCCAGCAACGCTTGTGCAGCTCCCAAGTTAACAGGGTGCAGAGTTGGATCCCAGACACATGAACTGAATCAAAGTGATGCTCCACCAACACATTAGGAGGGAAAAAGAAAAGTAAGGCCTATACATTTTACTAAGCTTGGCCGATGTCTTGATGCCGAAGCAGGAGTTCATCTACAGCATTAATTTAACTTTCTTCAAAACAGACCATAAACCAGAGGAGTTTAAACTACTCCTTAAAAAATATTTTCTTATTTCTGGAATTGAGTCAGAAATTATTTTCAGCCATTGTGTTTTACTTTGCCTTTTCTCTTCCTTCTCTCCCCATGACTTCGGCACAATATCCTGCCATGACCTCAAGTGTCAAAATCCTGCAGTGAAGGCTATTTCATGCAGAATAGCCAGAACTAGGAGGCACCAAACTGCTCCAGGACAGCATCTCTGTATAGGCACCGAGCAGCTTAAGATACCTGGTGGACTCCTGCCTGCCCGCAGCCGCCTTGCATGTCACATGGAAAACCTGAAATACAGGCATCCTGGTTTGGAAAGGCAGCTGAAGGATTAGCAGAGCGCCCTGTATGCAGTCAGCACGCAGGCTGGAGCTCCGGACCCTCACCTCCCATGGCCCCTGGGCAGCCTGGTGCTTCAGCTGGATCTGCCAGTCCTCTGTGTTGGGTTCTGCGCAGTGGTGCATGGTTAAAATGACGGGCCGGGTTAGCAGAGCTCCTGGTGGGCCGCAGCTCACCACCGGTGTCAGCAGGGTTTGGTTGTCTTCTATAGGTGGCCTGACAATGGGACAGAAAGATGGATACATTAAGTGAGTTGAAAAAAGCAAGAAGGTACATTCAGGTATGTAAAAATAAAAAAAATCCCTCTCTTAAAATAAAAAGATTGTGCAAGCAAAGAATGGGTGGGTTTGGTTTGGTTTTTGTTTTTTTTTTCTTTTTTCAAAATCCCAAAATGTTTGTGGTTTTTTTTTTTTGTTTTGCCAAATATCAGTCATTTCTCAAAATGCAGGTTTAGGTGGCAGCAAATTACAGACCACACTTGCTAAGCACCCTCCACTCTGAAGCATCCTTACAGACCATATGCAGAGGCTTAATTTCACCCACTGCTGAAATGTGGTCACTGCTGCATTTGGCAGTTGTTTAGCAGCATACAAAAATGAGCAGTGGCTCTTGTAAGCACCATGCGTGAGAATTATTAACTGTCTGGACAGAGAAAATTGAAGAACAAAGGAAGAGAATGAACTAATGAGCAGGTCTGAAACCTTGTAAGTTGTATACAGCACATCTGAGACGTGCAGCTTGGGTTCAGAGCCATCACCAAACTCACTGATCCTCCATCTTACTTAAAAGGCATGCAGATCTACTAGAATGGCTTTTGAAAATATGCCTGTGGGGAGCAGGTGTCACTGGTGGTGGGCGAGAAAGGGCAAAGGGATGGTAAAGTGCAGAGGGCAAAACACATTCAGAAAGCCTGAGATTTCTAGTGATAACCCAGAGCTGTTCAGTTAAAAACATGGGTATTGTCCAGTGCACTTGGGGCCAGTCACTAGGAATGGATGATAGGGGAAACCATATAAATATATAGGATATATTGCATACACTGTAGTTTGTAAACATGTATGTGTGCGTGTGTGTGCCTGTGTGCGCCTGTGTAAACTATCCCAGACCAACTGCTGAGGAGCTTAAAATCAGAGGAAGCATGAGTGACTTTAACTATCCCGACAGCTGGTGTATGACAAATACAGCTGAATGTGCCTCATCAGCGGCCTCCCTAAATAATACAGAGGACAAATTCATGATCCAGAAACCAGCAAGCAGGAGATTAAATGTGTTCGATATGATCCACACTTAAACTCTAGATCTGCCCACAGGACCTCCCATCTTCTGCTCCAGTTAAGGGTTCAGTCCTTTGTTGCACTGATATATATTTGTATTTACATCTGTATTGGTCTTAGTGGAATTCGTTGAGACAACATTAAATACTGTTTATTTCTGCAAGTCTTTGCCTTTACCAAAAGAAAGAGCAAAAAAGAAATAGCTGTTATCTTGTTATTTTCAACATTTTCAAGAAAGCCAAATCAGGACAAAAGCTGTTTTGATATTCAGTTTATTGCACCTATTCTGGCTATTGCAAAGATAGGTCCACAGGCATATCCTAATTTTGCCCAACTTAATTCTCTCTGAATAATCCATTAATCCCACGGAAAATGAAAGACAAACTTTTGAGAAATCCTTTTTCAAAGTGGGACGAAGGCACTTTTGAAAAGTGTCTCTCGTTGCTCAAATGTTGTGGGAGGTTTTTATAACATTTGAGGGAAAAAAAAGGTCCAGCATGGAAAAATTTAAATCTATGCAAATCAGTAAATCCAGATGATATGCATCTGTGGAAATAAACTGATGGAGTTTACTAAATGACTTAACAATTGTTTCTGAAAAGCCGTGGACTGGAAATAAACAGCTGCGATAGCTGCCTTTCAAAAAAGACAGAAAATATAACAATCTGGAAAGCTATCTCATGTATGATGTCGGGTATTTTAGCCTAACAAAGAGCAGACAAAAGAAATGAAACACTAGCAGATAGACTACCTAGTCCTCCTGCATGCTGTAGGGATCTCTGCATTCAGATTAAGAAGACCAGGGATCACTCTCTTGCAAGACTAAACTGAATAAATCATTGGCCAGTTTTTGACTAAAATGTGGCTTCTTCTTCAGACTCATTTACTACTTTTTTTTTTTTTTCATAAGAAACAAAAAAAAGCTTAAAAAAACACTTACAGTGTGGTGGTGGTTTTTAATAGTCAGATACCTTGTGCATTAATGGATATTTGAACACTCTCCTACAGACTAACTCAAGAAATTTCAAAAAAACATGATGTCTTATGAGAAGATCTTTCAAAATTACAATATTTGTCTGGCAAGTTACAGATATGACAAGCTATAGACTTAATCTAGTTAACCTAACTTCATCTAAAAGACTACTGACCCATGAAGAAGGAAGGAAAAAAATACAAGTTATCATCGTTTTTTGGACTGAATTACAAAACCAGCAGTCAAAAAGAATATAGGAGGGAATATATCATGGTTGCTATAAAAAAAATTCATACAGTATCTTTTAGGTGAAAAATGAGTTAAAACTGGCAAGAAGCTGAGCACTGATGCATGTGGTTAAAAAAAGCCAAAAGGTCATTAAAATAATATGGTACTGATAAATCATGCCGCCTAAAGTCGTCTCAAAGTAAAATTAAGTTTAGTCACTGCTCCGTGACAAAATTTTGTTAGCTGTTAAATTTTAGGACTCTGATGGAGGGCATGATTCTGCGCTGCAACATTTTATGTCAGAGTAGCACAAGTATAAAAAATGATGCAGAACATGAAGTCGGAAGGCGCTCCAGACTGCACAGTCAGCAAGTGAGATGGGAAGTGGGTACAAGCATACAAAGGACATGCGAAAAATAGAAAGGCTTAGTATTTTTTCCCAAGTTGGTAAACAGTATGTTTGTCACCAGACTTATGAGATTTATTGCCAAGTGGATGAGATATGCATGCTCCTGACCTGGGTGTTACAGGACATTCTGATGAGAAATGGGCCAACTGCGAGGGTGGTTGACTTTGCTGTCCCCAGTTGCCAACCAGACACACATCTGAGTCTGGCACCACAAAGTTACGGAACACTGCTTGTCCCCATGACTCTCCCCAACCACCAACCACCCACCTCATGCAGGTACCAACCCACCTCAGCACTCCACCACTTGGGGACTGCAAGTGACCTTTAAGCCTTTAAAAACTGAGATATAATGAGCTGCAGAGAAGTTCTCGAGTGGTGTGAAACAGCTGAAATCCCAGCTCTGCTGAAGTCAATGCTAAACCTCTCCCTGACTGCTTTGAGGCGAGGATTTCTACTCACAGTGTGGAAGGCAACATAAATAGCAACACAATCATTAAATTTACAGATAACAGTAAATAAGGAATTATTGCAAGTAACAGTGAGAGCCAGAAAATAATGCAAAAGATCCAGAGAGGGTAAAAATAAAATCCTACTAATTGCACAGTAGCTCATGCTTCCAGAACAAAATAGGTTCTAAACAGAGTTATTTAGTAGCAAAGAAAAGCAATAAAAGTGAAAAAGATCTCAGGTGAGCTTACTGCAACGCAGCAGGCATCAACTTGTAATGTGACACAGTGGCAAAAAGCAAATCTGATTTCTGGGGCTATATGGGACAAGGCATGTCAGAGCACACTGAGCTGATATTCCCTTTCCTATCCATCTCTAATGTGACTGCAGGTAGCAGGGTGTTTAGGGACCACAGCAAGATCTTGGAAATAAACACCTGAAACCCAGAGGAATGAGGCTAAACCATGCAATGGCACATACAGCAGAGAGGTACCCTATGACAACTGACAGGGAAAAGGAACAAAAATCTCTTGACAGATCTTTTCTTATTTTTCACTGTTTCTAATTTCCATTTTAAAACAAAAGGATTATGCCTTACTGTAGCTAATGAGAACAGAAACAGATGCAGTAGACAAGATATATTATACAGGAGATATTAATCTTTCTGCTTCAAGGCATAAACCCAACACTAATTGATGGGATTAGTAAACAACAAATTCCCCTGAAGACAGGTTATTGTGTAGTCATTCATTACAAGCAATTTTCTACCTTCTCCTGGAGCAGGTGATGCGGCACCAGCAAAGCCAAGATCCTGGCCTAGACAAGTGCCTGCTGTAATTGAGTGTTGCAATTTCTGTGTCACAGATCGCAGCAGATCCAGCACAAACACAGACACAGGGGAGTTTACAGAGCAAGGGAGTTATCTCCTCTAAAGCAGAAAGATCTGTGAGCAGACATCTTCAAAACTGTGGGCCAGAACCTACTTTTAGGCTGTTATCCAAAGAAGAACCCCAAACACAAACCCCAGAGAAACCCATCCACGTGTGTTTGAATTTAGGCTTGCAGTGGTCTTGGGATGACTCACTAGATGGGACTGGGCATTCAGCTGTGCTAGTATGACTCCAAAGTCACTTCACTGCAGGAGAAAGAGATGTTTTTGTTTTATAAAGATCTGAATGAGACTAAAATTCAATCCCTTGTTTAGCATTGCTATTAAAAAGGCACTAACAGTAACTGAAAGGTCTTCAGGTATTTTTAGATGTCACTCCATTCCTCACCACTTATGAAGAACAGTCACCTTCTATTTAAAAGCAAATAAACTTTTGTTCAATATATCTGGTCCCTTCACGATCAAATTTGTGTTTTTAATGGGACTACTCATTCGAAACGGTCTCTCTGTAATAAGCCAGACCATATTCATTAAGGTAGCCATCAGGCAGCAGATGTGAGCACAACTAGAGAAATCTCTGCTCCTCAGTAGGCCTACATTGTACTCCTTGGCACCATGTGTAGATGTTACAGGCAATCACAACAGCTCAGGAAGCACAGGACGGAGCAGGGAGAGAGGAATGGCTAACTCATAGCAACAGATGGCAACCCTTCTACACAGCTTAGCCAAGAGTCAGAGGGAAGACATTTTATTTCCCCTTTCACTGCTGGGGCTTTATTTTTAATATGTGTTCCTTCTTAAGTTTCAAACTTAATATTCTTGACTGACCCTGGTTCTTCTGCTAGTCTATCTTTAGAAGGAAAATGATCTGAAAAGTTTTCCTCCCCTTTAGCTCATGCTCTGGTCTTTTTTATTTTGAATTTTTCAATTATAATAACTGGCACTTCATGAAATTGCTTTCTGGAGTTGGAAAGTAATTTTGTTTATGCAACTGGGATACAGAAGGAAGGTGAAGAAATGAGATGTGGAAGACTTCAATTTCTTTTATTTCACATCACTAAGCTTAGAGTTTACTGGTGAAAAAGGCAACAGTATTCCTTGGATCAAACTCATTGATCAGCTGCATGACTTTAATATAAAGCCTATACATACACTGTGAAGCCACTGATGCAAATCCTGACAAGGTTCACCCGGCTATTCTCTCTTTTAAGGTAGCTGATTTGGAAGTTGCACAATTTATGTGTGTCTTCCATCAAGATCTTCAGGAGCACTGCTTGCTCCGTTCTTCAGGGCTGTCACATTTCATGGGCATGGCGACATCCGCTCTCATTTGCATCATCTCCTGTGTGATGGATTATACAGGAGTGTCCTTCACTGTGCCATATTTAACGCAGTTCTTGCCTCTGATTAGAGTATGCAAGAGTAGCTCCACCTAAAGCTGTGCAAGCTCTGCAGGGGTTCACGCGGGAACATGGGAACTGCCATACAAGATCAAACCAGTGGTCCATCAAAACCCAGACCCTGTCTAGCACTGACCAGTGCCAGATGTTTCCAAAGGAAGCACACAGATCCACTAATTTAGCTCACAGCTAAATTTGTTTTTTAACCCAAGGCAGTCAAGAAAATCCTGAAGGTTGGAGGTTTATACTCATGCTATTTAATCTTTAATCATATAAGACCTAGGCTCTCACAGATGCTCACGGGAACAGGCTCTTGCCAAGTACTGGTCACAACAATGTGTTTATTTTATAGGTGACACCGTAGCTCAGGAAGGCTCCCCTCCTTGCAAATCTCAAAGCCTGATACTTCCCCAGATCAAGGGAGAGAGCATCTGATCACCACTGAAAAAGCCAATGAGCTTCAAGACAGAAATCTGTAGATAGTTGTAAAATATTCTCATAGGCTTGTAATTTTTTGTTATATATATCTATATACACACACATACATGTAGTTGTACAAACACACATATATGCACAGATATCCTTTTCCCCACTGCAGCTACTTCATAAAGCGCATGGACCCTTCCAGGAGGTGAACATGAATCTCTCACACCAGCCAGGGATCAGAAGCCAGTAGCTGCTTGCCATTCATCCTGCTCTGAATGACAGGCAGAATGAGGATGAGCTTGCGGTGCCTGAGCAGGAAAACCAGCGTGCTGGAGTACCAGCCTAGGAAAAGAGAAAACCCACAGTGCCACAAGCACGTTAACACACTTAGAGAAAACAACTGCCTCCAAGTTGTTTATTGCAAGCCATCAGAACCCCAATTCACCACAGAAGGATAATGCTTTTAGGGTGACCCTCCTGCTCTCACATGCTTTGATGGATATGAAATGGAATAAATAGAGTGTCTCAGAAAGCTCTCCTAACCAATCTGCAAGGCAACACAAAGATGATATTACTGGGTTATGAAGTCGCTCGAATACAGGTTTCAGAGACTAAATGGGGAGATGTATTAGAAAAACAAAGAAAGGAAAAGGGGAATTTGCAGGACTTTGAGGGATAACAGATTTCCTGTTTCAGCTTGACTATTCAGGAGTCATTTCATATTTCTACAAACAAAGTGTGAGCTAAATCTTAAGCTGCTGGAGACATGTGAGCTGTGATGGTACATCTCTCTGTTGCTGCACTGGTTCTATTTAGGGTAGTGCTATGGGGACCACATTCTCACCTCAGTGGCGGTAGTATATCAAGAAAAACAGCCTGTCTTCATTTCTAACACCCATTTTATAGTTTCCTATATGTCCTCTTCCAAACTACATCAACACACGACAGGACTTTTCAACTCATGCACATATACACAGTGCACATGAAAATAAATAGAGGGTCTCACAGGGTTTATTGAACACACTCCAGTTACTGCTTGGCTACAAAAGTGAATGTCTGCAGCTAGTCCTTATGGCTACAAAAGTGAATGTCTGCAGCTAGTCCTTACTGTGGACTATCACTCTCTGCTGGAGTGCTGTGAGAGTGCAGCAGTGGATTTAAAAAATAATTACGCTGCACACTAACTTGTGGTACCAATGATTCCAATTATATGAAGAAACATCTGTGGCCCATGCAGTCAGCAAAAGAGGCTTTGACCGAGCTGCAGCTCTGCTACAGAAAGTGAAGTGTCTGGTAGCACAGTCCTGCAGCAGGAGACTGTTACGGCTGGGTGCTGTGGTGCCACCCACCCCTCGCTGCTCCTGGGCACCTGGCGAAAGGGAGCAGGTAACAGGGGAGGGTGTTAATGTCCTGCAGTGTTTAAGCCCTTTTCTGTGACTATTTGGTTCTGAGTGATCTAGACAACACCTGACGAGCTCCATTTTAAATGTCCTAGAAGTGGTCAGTTTCCATGAACATGGCAGGGGGGCTGAAAAGCTGCCATAAATCAAATAAGCAGCTGGGGTCTGTGTGCCCAGGAAGCGATTACCACCACGATGGGATGAGCCCTGCTGCCCTGATGGCCAAGGCAGCCTGCGCTCTCCTCTCCTAGGGAAATAAATCACTTCTCGAAGTCTTCATTGCAAGTGAGGATTCACACTTTTCCATTCACTTCTGCAGGTGTACTTCAGCACACTTGCTCAGTTTGACAGAACGCTGCTCCAAGCATGCTTTTCCCAATACAAGTTAACCTATCCTTCTATCCCCTGTGTGAACTGCTGAGTAACAGCTATCACAAAGTACACAGAGGAGGCTTTATGACCCTTGAAGAAAGTAAGTCAGACTAGCCTGTGACATTGGTTGTCCACAGCTGCATGAATAGGGAGGCAGGGATTCCCTCCATAACTGGCTGGCAAGAAATTAATTGCACATATAGCTCCTCCTAGGAAGGCAATAATTTTTTTTTTTAAGAATTAGGTATTTTAAAAAGGAAGATTTGGAGGTAAACTGAATAACAGGGGATGCTCTCTGATTTTAATTTTTTTTCCTTCTGCAGGGAGGAGTCCCCTTCCAATGGTGTTTATAAGTGTCTTTAAAACACAGCCAAAAGTAATAGGAATATAATCAATACTAGATATGAACAGAGACACTTTTTCTGTAGCTGCAATTAGCTATTTTCAAAGAGCAGGCGATGAATAATGTATGCAAAAGGGTGGGTGGAGGGGTTATTTATTTTTTCTTTAAGCAGATTATTTTAGCATGGGTGAAAGACTACTAAGCTGAAGAATAGTGTTCAATATCACGCAGTGTATAAACAGCTGTGGCTTAGCACATAATAAAAGCCATTAAGGGGCTGAGCCAAAAAATGTATCTAGCTATGAGGAGGAGAAAGAAGCAAAGTACCGTGTAATGATTGCTTAGATTCACATTTGCCACTCAGCCTTTGTGCATGAGTCCATTCTGCAGACTAAGATCTCACCTTTCTCTTCATTAGGATTTCTTAAACTGCTTCAAACAGTATCTTAGCATTTTTGAAGACTCTTTTTTTTATGCCAAGGCTGCCTGGTCACTCAGTAGACATTACAATCTGGAATATGAATTGCCCACACAGGCAGATAACAGGTGAGAACAACAGGGGTCATCCCAACATTGGCTCTGGGTGGCCCTCTGCGTGCTGTGCCTGGGGCTAAGCAGGACAACCACTTGCTTACTTCTGCCTCGGAGCAAGGAGGGGTGAAGGACACCAAAAGCTTTGGCTCCATCCTCTTCACTGCATGGACTAGCAAAGCCCGTGAAGGGTAGAATAAAAATTTACCTTCATTATAATAGGAGAGGAGATATTCCAAGCCAGGTGCTCAGGCAGCTGTCCCTCTGCTGAGCTGATTTGTCACCTTGCTCTACTCCCTTCTCCTTTGCAGCACGGGTCTTTATTAAGAGATTACCTCACATTTTCTCTACCACGCCAAACTCACGCTGGCACGTTTTCCTTGCTTCTGGCTATGATTCAGCATCCCCCCAGCTTGAGGGCTTGCTGCAGAATGCAGCTCTCGGTTAGAAAAGCCAAAGTCTGAGCTGGTTTTGTGGCGACGTTTATCCTCGGCTTTGCTTGCATTTAGCTCCAAGTCAGCAAATAGTTTCAATGCAGTTGACTTTGCATAAGCATATTACCACAGGTCTTTACTTACTACACTTTTGCTCTCCATTAATGCACAAGCAAATAAAGGCAGTCTTTTACCTCATGTTCTCCTTCCTGTGAACTGTCACATACATTTCATAGACTCTCCCTTGTGGAACGGCCCCTGCTGGGATCAGCAAGCTTACTCCTGCAGAACAGAAGAGACAGAAAAGACAAAATGAAGAAAAAAGAGGCAAGTGGACCTGTGGAGTCACAGGAGAGACAGAAGGTGAAGCCTGTCATGCCAGATTTTCACCCAATCTCACCAGAGGCACTAAACGACCTCAGCAACTCGGGAGAAAAAGTATTTACTGCAATGCTGGTGTCTCCAGCGGTCAGCTGGTCTGTTCTTATTCCTTTTGTACATTGGCACCAAAATAGGGGAGTGGAGGAGAGGATTTTCTTCCCTTCCATTTTATTTTATTTAAAGAGCAGACAGATGGGTACGCTGCTGGTTACCTTGTAAAATTATGGAAAACGAACAACTCTGACTAAAACTTCCAACAGCTGTAACGGGACGTCTCTCCCTAGGCAATTCTTACTTAATTAAAATCGGGAAAGAAAGGCAGTGCAGCATTGTCCCAGGAAGCAATAAGAACTAGTTGTTTTCTGAAAGATGGCTTCTGTGATTGGCATCCTGTCTTTTAATGCACTCAGCTTCTAATTAGACTACCAGGGAGACAAAACTGGGCTTCTTGGTATTTTGAATGTGCCTAGTCCTGTAGAGTGGCTCAAAATTCAGGTATCCAACCTTGAAAAAAAATGTGGGCAAATATGCTCTGTGCCCTTTTCAGTGATGATTAGCTGCACACTTGATTACAAAGCACTGTTCTTACATTACTGCAATTTCAGAAATGTAGCAATGACTCCCCTGAAAACAGAGGGTCCTGTCCTTACACGAAAAACACGGCACATGAACCAGCTATTTCACTCTGCTGGACACGTCTCAGCCAGCTGTCTTTGCAGATGTGGATTAGCTGGGAATCAGTGGCAAGGATTTTAATACAGTTATTACTACATGGCTGAAAACAAACCTACAGGCAGATTATTTACATATATACATATGCATAAGAAAGGCTTTGATAGAAACTTTACACAGCTCTGTCTCTCCTCTTTAGCATACATGGTTTGGTGACACCAGTGCCCTCCTATGTGTTGGTGTACAAGGGCTCAGTCCTATACCTGGCTTTGAAGGGGAGGGATTAGCTAGGAAAGCATTTTCCACAAATGCCTTCTGACACTTGTTCCTTTACAGGCCTGCTACAACCTCACCTGTGCATGTTCTTAGCTGTAACAGGGCAGGCACAGTGTAAATGAAGGGCTTTGATCATATCACTAGGAGGATATACATATATTTAGAAGCAGCACGGAGGCATACACAGTAGCAGTAGACAGACTGATATATTTTACAAAAGTTATTTTAATCATTTTGAAGGGATTACAGCAATAAATAACCATTTTTTTCTTTACAAATTGATATTAATATATGTGAATTAAATGTGACTAACAGACTTTGCTGACAACGTGCACCACTATGGCATACGAAACCTGAGTATTAATATCCAACTTTAGCTGCTACTTAGAGAAATGTGATATCCAGGATTGTACAGCATGAATTTTCAATGTTGCTCAGCAGTCAGCACCAGATTTCTTTAAGTAGTTCAGCTTTCATGCAGGCTCTTAAATTTAATGGCTATTTTTGCCCCCTGTTCTATGGTACCTCAGAGAGGAGGGCTACTGCTCACTGACCACTTTTGGCTGCCTCCTGGGCCCTATGTGGCTGTGTTCTGGAAGGACTAAACCACTTAGGTCCTGGGCCACCTAGATGTTTTGCTTTCTCCATAACATCAACAAACAAGAAAAGATCCAGCAAAGGAGCAAAAGACAAGGGTGGTCACTATCTCCTTAGTCCAGGCACTGTGCTATAAAATGGCCAAGAGCTGACCACTAGATGTAAAGGAGGAATGCAGAAAAGCTGTGAGACCTTGAGTCAGGGAGTTGTGGTCTCACATGTACTGTGGTCCTACCTGGACTCAGAGCTCCAGAGAAACCGGGCAGGGGGACTCCTGACCACTGTATAGCCTGCATATCCCCCACAGCCAGTTGCATTTGATTCAACCCCACTTCAAATGTTAATGTTCCTTGTCATTAGCATGCCAAACCCATGGCAATATGTAGGCACTGAGCTGCTTTTGAACATCAACACTTCATGTAGAAAGCAAACAGTAGCATGTCTCCCCTAAAAAATGTGGCTGTGAGAGTTCTGAAACTGCTTCCCAGTGCCTGGGTGGCTTGAAGGGGGCCCAGCAGCCTGGCCTCGTACCGTATGAGAAAGACTAAGCAGCACTTTGCAGTTACATTAAAAGGCACTCACTGCTTGGTTCCCCTCTTTCCTAGTTGTAAAACAAGTCAACAATATGGGTAACAAAGAGATAAATATAGAAAAGACACTCTTGGGCCTTATTTTCCTTGGGTATGTAATGTGTGCAGGAAACAAGCCTTCCAAAAATTAGTATTCTGCTGTCCTACTTCAATACCACACAGTCTGCAATGAATTGGAAGTGGAACAACTGATTTGTTTTTTAATTAATTTGTCCTTTTTATGTGTGATGACAAGATTGAGGCTTTCTGGCTTGGAGTCCCTTTTCTAGAGCTGCGTGAAAGAAAAAGGTCAAGGATGCGGAATTTCACTTCACACAGGGAAGCTCTGAAGCCTTGCATGTCTCAGAAAGTGGCTGAGCCCTGCAATATTCTGTTAAAAAGGTGGCCAGGACTTCGGGAAAAGAATACTTGAAGTACCTTGGTAGACTTCAATGGGAGGAAAAAAACCTGTTTTTTCTGAACAAAAGAAAGGCAGAATTCCAGGAGTGACCCTGCTTTTTCTTGCATAAAAGCAAGCTAACTCCACTTAAAAACACAAAACAACTTAGCCTTTAAGCCAACATGGCTAGCACTTACCTGAATTGGGAATTACTAGGTGACCTCCTAAAGAGTTGAAGGTCCCAAATGCAGTGCATGATGGGTCTGTTTGCCGAGCGAGGCTCTGGTTTTTCATGTTTAGGGTCTCATTCTCCAGCAGAGACTGTGTAATCTGCGGGGACAGCTTGGAGGAGAAGTCAGAGAGGTCATCCTGGGGAGTGACTGCACCAGAGGTGTTATAAACCTTGATTTTCAGGTTGGGTAGCGGGTCCAGGATAGGAGAATTGGTCATTGGGATTTTATCAGAGACATCATGCAAGGCGTAAACAGGACCCCTGTACATGGCTGCAGCAGAAGTGAGGTCTGGTGGTACCGCCAGAAGGTCTGCATTGGAGGCGAGAAGGAAGAACCGTATTACTTCTCTATTCTGATGGCTTTCTCCTGGGTAACGATTCAGGTTTGCATTCCGCATTTTGCATTTCATACCAAAGCTTAAGATATGCAAAGTCCTTACAAACTGACCTTGGTCTCCATTTCCATGTGTCTCTCTAGTAAACTCCCAGGGACCGTGTTGCCCCAGCTGCTATGGAATCTAATTGTCATACAAAATTACAGCACATTTTTGCTTTAAGGATTTTTCATTGGGATTATTTTTCCAGGCTGCACTCAGATTTCCAAGTGCGACATGCTTAGCTTCAGGGCAAGATGTTTTCCATAGTCAGGAGATCTAGTTTTATTAACTAATACCCCCTCCCTAAGTGCTAAGTGAGAATCACTAACCAATTTATCTAATTGGCCTAAAGATAGCATTCCTGAAATAAAAGACAGAACAAACCTATGAAGTCATTGTGTTCACAACTCCCCGCAGTGGGGGATTAGTACCTGCATCACACTTTTTGGAAATTTGTTTTAAAAGTATCCCCAGCAAGGAAAATTACACTTCTGCTAATCTTCCACATGACAGCGCTCTTGTCATCTTAACTCTCACTTTGATTTGTTCTTTTTGCACATATACTGGGAAAAAGAGGAACTGTACAGCCTAAATATGGGTCTTGAAAAAGTCAGCACTAACTTCAGAGTGGTTTCTTTTGCCAGTGAAGTCTGGAAATAATCAAACTGTTATGCATCAGTGATAAAAATGCTCATTATTAAATGATGTTCTACCGCAACTTCTTCTACATTGTCTATTGAAAGTACAGTACTTCTTAAACTACTATTTGTGCCTGTGGAGACAGGGCACAGTAAAAAAGGCTATTAGTGAAACAAAGGGGAGGAAGATGTGATAGGATTACTGTACTGTAATATCACTCCTGTGATGAATCCTGCCTCCACTGTTTCTGTCAGAGCTTTGCCTTTGATTTAAATTTGAGCTGGACCTGTATTTCCATAAATGTCTCTGTGTTTCACTCTCGCATTCACGCTCTCTCTTCAGAAGTTAAATTCCTCTGCTTTATGCTCTTGAGAATAGCTGAAAAACGCCGATGTGAGTTTTGAGCACTTGACCATCAGAAACAAATGGATATCATCTTTCTCCCTTTTATGAAGTGCCAACAAGCATCCAGTGAATATCATTCATGCAGCCCAAGAGACCATAACCTTATAGCATCTCCCTGAATCGGTCAACATGGAGTGAAATGACAACTAACCTTGCCTTGCAGCCTTGATGTTAACAGGCTGAAATCCCCCATTTAGCGCTGAGGAGTCGATAATATCTGACTCAAAGTCACGGTGGTTCTTGCGATAGACAAACAGGGCCACAACCACAGAAATAGCCAGGCACACGATCACGGCTATGACGATCCCGACGTAGAGAGCAACATCATCTGAGTCAGGAGCAGCTAGAGAGAAAGAGGCCAGCAACCTTGAAGAAATGTTCTCCTCACAGGGACTTTCAAGAAAACACATTCTTATTATTCTCGTTTCCTGCAGATATTTACTACCTTTTTTATAGATTAATTTAAAATCCATTTCCAAAGCTATATAACAGTTCTATGCCCTTTTGATGGAAAATTATCTTTGATTTCTCTCTAACTTGTGTTCTAACTCTTTCCCTATCTACTCATTCATCTATCTAGTACCCAGGCTGTGAACTACTAAGCATAACACACGTTGCAGACTTAGTCTCATGAAGCAAATTCTCCCTATGAAATAAAAAAGTATGTCTTAGTGATGTAGTGTCATAACGTTGGTATTTAGTGGTTCATCTGGTAACAAAAAACTGTGGGTTTTTAAACTTCAGAAGCCTTATTTTTTAATTTAAATAAAGTAAAAAACCCCAAAAGGTTCATTTTCTATGGAATACCTAGAATATCAGCATGTTTCTTTGAACTATAATGCGTCAAGCCATTTTTCTTTTCATTCATTTCCCTTAAAAAAAAAAATAATCTAGTAAAGCAGAGAATCAAATGCTGGATTCTCATCACTGGCATTAACACATCTGTATTTGGCTAAAAGCCGAAGCAAGCACAAGAAATAGTGTGGTAATTTACAAAAAGAAACCCAGATTTATTAGAGCTGTCTTGTGAGAAAATGGCTATGATATTTCTACCAGCTGCTTATACTGTATCTTCGGCACTAATTCCAGGCTAATCTCTAGCATCATTATCCACTAGACTTTTTTTTCCAAAAGGTCTGAATATATGACCAAAATTTCATGTGTTTCTATACAGTGAAGAATCACAGTTTTAGAGATAGTGTAATAAATAAAGAAGTACAAAACCAAATCAGACTTGTTTAGTATCTCATTTTGTTAGTTTGAAACATGTGAAATTATTTTTATTTTATTTTTTGGTCCCTGCCTTTCAGCCATTTAAGCCAGGCTGCCCTCCAGTGCAGAGGTGAGAGTTGGCAGATGTTGAAAGGGACTGATCAATCTCTGCAAGCTCCTAGCTATCAGACCTTCAATGTACCAGCCTTGAAACATCACATTTTTTTTTTTCCTCAGCATTTCAGGAAGCAGATCTCAGAGTTCCAGCTCAAAGAAAAGTTACCCCTCCACCACATTTCCTTCATTTGCTAAGGAAATTTTCATGAGAAGTGGGTTCATTCTCTCCAGTTTCTGTCTCTGAGGCAGCATCTTCTCCCATTTTCCTTCAGCATGAGAGCCATTACCATTGTGTCAACGCGCTGAGCGCAGAACACTGTGACTGCTGTCAAGCGAGGGGCATGCCACTTACTCTGCCCGAATACGTCCCTCTTTGCCTAGTCACACAGAGCTGGTGTAACAGTAAAGCTTGACCCAAGGAACAGCATCAAATTAGCATCCAGGAAAGTAAAATCAAACATTAAACTTACAAGACAATCCATATTCATTCTGGGTTCTCTGTTCAGTTGAAATAGGATAAATGAAACCTTAAAAAGAAAGAAATTAAACAAAAATGGGAACAAAATCAAATTAATGAGGAGAACAAAAAAGGGAAGCATGAAAAATGGTTTAATTAAAAAAAAAAGAAGGAAAAGAAACTCACGGCACTTTAAAATTCTGATACAGCACAGAATTATGATTTCTGCATCCCCTGTCTCCTCCAGAGCCTTACTAAGAATTAATAAGCAGGCAGATTGAATTTCTAAGCCAAAATCGGTCTCGAGTCACTAACTTTGGAGTGCTTAAAGTCTTTCTTTTATTGAGCACAAACTCTAATGGATCTAATTTATTTCAGACATCAAGGGTCATTAGCATATGGAAAGTCTTTTTTCCCTATCCCTGCCATATGCTTTAATTCCCAGGACATGTTCGGTGAGGCTCTAAACAGTTTTTTAATTTAATTATAGTACCTTGCTGTTGATCTAATAGAGCTAAAGGAGACCTGTCGTCACTGGTCAGAGGTTAAATACCCATTCGCTGAGCAGAGTCCATGCACAAAGACCTCTCTCTGTATTTCCCTGGAATTATTTTATCCTGTCTTTAACACACGTTCAATAGGAATTCCTCAGGGAGCAAAGAATTTGTCAGCAAACAGGAAACCGAGTGGCTTCTCTTTGAAATTATTACAAAATCAATAAGGCCTCTGGGGTCATAACATTATTTATTTGAAATCTTTGTGAGCACCATATATTGACAAAATCATAACACAATTTACAGCTGTATTTCGGAATGGATAAATAAGAGAGATCATTTCCTTTGTCTTTTATTTCTGCAGCTCCTACAGCATTGCATGCTGCAGCTCCTTAGTTTGCACATGAGTCCTGGGAACTTGCTAAGCATCTCCCAGCCACTTTCCATACGTATGGGAAAAGAGCGAAATGCTCCAAGTTCCATCCTGCTGGAAAGGTAAATGACAAATCCAAAGTAAGTGGGGGAACTCCTGTCAGAGATAGGATTAGAGCTGGTGTAAGACAGAAGGTACCTCTCCTCCATCACCTTGCCTTCCGTGCTTTTGAAGGGAATTTCACCCCTTCCCCTTGGATCACACTGCAGGGAGCTCACACAGCCAGGGACTCCCTGCAGGTGACACAAAACTGGGAAATGCACTCCTGGCACCCGCCTAATGCACAGGACCACACTACAGGCAGACTGGAGTAATAATCCCCAGCTCCCAGAAAGACTGAGTTTGGGTGCTCGGCATCTGTTGTGCTTTACATAGCTCTTCCTGCTTGGCTGCACTGCTTGCTAATGAAGATACAGTCTGTCCCAATTGTAGGTATAGACATACCTCCCCGCATGTCCTCCTGACATTAACTATCATGTAAATGATATCTTAACTGAAATAGCAGATGTACTGGGTTTGTGTGGCAAGGTTTTGGTAGCTGGGGGGTACAGGGGTGGTTTCTGTAAGAAGGTGCTAGAAACTTCCTCCATGTCTGACAGAGCCAATGCCAGCCAGCTCCAAGACAGACCCNCATGGCAGAGATCCCATGCCAGAGGAGAGGAAGAGTGTGAGGAGTCCTCCCCCTGAGGAAAACAATGTGTGATGAACTGACCACAACCCCCATTCCCCATTCCCCTGTGCCGCTGGAGTGGAGGAGGTAGAGAATTCAGGATAAAGTTGAGCACAGGAAGAAGGGAGGGGTGCAGAGAAGGTGTTTTAAGATTTAGTTTTTAATTTCTCATTACTCTATGCTGATTTGATTAGTAATAAGTTAAACTAATTTCCCCAAGTTGAGTCTGTTTTGCTCATGACAGTAATTGGTGAATGACCTCTCCCTGTCCTTATCTGGACCCACGAGTCTTTCATTACATTTTCTCTCCCCTGTCCAGCTGAGAGGAGGGTGAGTGATAGAGCAGCTTTGGCAGGCACCTGGTGTCCAGCCAGGGTCAACCCACCACACCAGAGCAAGAGTAGTTGCTTTTTGGTGATGACGCTTTTTCTGAGGCATCATGGGACAGATTATATTGCTTGTAATATATATTTAAAACTATTTCACAGCAATGATTCCAGCCTTATAAATGCTTTAGAAATATTATGTTCTTACATTCATTTATTTGGTTCTTTGAGGCAAGTTCACCTATGTGTACTCTCAACATGCATACTCAATCTTTTGTAATAACTGTTTCCTACTTTTACTAGTGTACTCCAGCTATTGGCCACAAAAAGCCAAGCAAGCAAATTCTGAGGGCTTGAGTGAGTGCCCAGCAAGTCTGGGCATGAATTTACAGTACCCTAGGTAGTCCCCACTTACTCCCCAGATGAATGCTGAGGCCCACATTTAGTCAACCTCAATTTCAGCTATAGCCTTATGTCCAATATTTCCTTTGGCAAGATGTCTCTGGAGACCAAGAGATCTTGGTCTCCAGCCAGCAGGAAATACAAGGAACAAGGACAAGGTGGAATTTAAGCTGGCTGCATTTCCAAATGCCTTTTTGACTCACACTTAAATCCACCGGGAAAGCTGAGGACGTCTCTCTGCAATCCACGTGCCCCAGCATGTTCTTGGGAGAGCCAGCACGGGGCAGCATGTGTCCCCTGGCTCTGCATCACCCACAGAGCTTGAATTCACCCGCACAAAGCCAGAAAGGCTATTCCTCTCTCCTTATGTTGCATTTCAGCTGGCAAGTTTTGCATTCAAGGTTGTGCATCATTCCTGCCACGTCTGAAGTGATCTAGCAACTGTCATTCAACAGGCACAAAGAACTGGATTAGCTGTGATATTACTGAAAGCATTCTCTCCTCCCGGGAAAATGGAAATCCAAATTCAAGTCTTTTCAGCAAAGTAAACAAGTGTGATCCTCAAATACTCTAAAAGAAATTTACCTCATCACAACCTCTTCATAGACCCTGTTTGTCACAAATACTTACTTGCGTCTTACAAGTTTGCATAGATTATCTTACTGATAACTACAGAGAGCATCCTTGCAGCTACATAAGTGACACCAGTTTCTTCAACAGCAATGTTCTGTGTATGTATTCAAAGGCACATCTCTCAAAACAGGAGGATAAGGCGAGGATACTGCTTGCTGCTTCTATTAGCCTTGCAAACCAATATGCTCAGTAAAGTGAGCTTCATTTTATTCTCCTCTGTGTGCCATGAACTGAACCAAGAACGCAATTCCAGCCAACTGTTTCCATGCAAACATAGCCTGGCTTGCACAAGTATCTGTGAGAACACATTTTCAGCCTGAAAAATGTGTTTTTTACATAGAAGGAAGGCATGGCCAAGGTGGAAGTGTTAAGGGCTGCTGAGATGCCATGCGTTTGAGTCATGGGCATGCCAATTTTTTGCTGAGGTCCAAGAGTCACAGCTGACCAACCTGGCCGTAGATAGATGGGTGGCCACTCATGCTGGATGTAACATCCTTGTTGAGGTGACAGCACGACACAAGCTATGCTGTGGTGGTCATACAACCCTGTTTACTCACAGTGCATGGCCAGGCTTCCCTGGCTGAAGCTAGCAGAGACCTTAGCTTGGGTTGACATTCAGCATCCCGGGCAAGCTGACAACCCCAGCCGTCTGCTGGTCAAACGCCAGCTCCATTCGCACTTGCAAATTAAGCACATTTGTCGGACATCACTCAAACATGGCAACTACAGATACCTTCTGCCATTTGGGCAAGACTTTTTAGAACAAAACTATTTTTAACACTCCTGCCATGAAAGCACTCTTCCAAAAGGGAGCGGACATCGCAGTGGCAGCGCTAAGGGGAAGGCTTGCAGACATGTGCTGATGGTGGTGGCTGGGCAGGAGATAGGGTTATTGGCATGCTCCCAGCACAAGAGCACAGGTATTGCTTTAGAAAGTTGGCTTTCACACTGGTCCCTCTGACTAGGCCTTCAAACAATGAGAAAGGACATTTTCATCAGATAATGATGTAAACCTGCTGGAATTAGTAACTGAAATAATGAAAAAGCACTTCCCTCCTCTCTTCAAAGTAACCACAGTCAAAAGAGATCTTTTTCTTGTGCTTTTTTTTTTTCCTCCTTGTACCAACAGCACTGCTTGGCAAGTACCTGAGTGATTTCTAACAGGATCATCAAAATTTTTAACGACGATGAATTTAAAAAGGTGCTGGTGGATTTGACTCTGGGAAGGCTGCTGTGGCTGCTGACTCACACTTGGAGCAGCTGGTTTCACAGTGAGCTACTTGCTTTGAGTAAAGTAATTTAAGCTTCTTCCTATAACTTACTGGGAAATGTACATTTTCAAAGGGACTTTTGATGTTTTGTTGTGGAATTTACTGCTGGATGTGTAAAATAGTAATAATCATACTTTACACTTACATAGTCCCTTCTGTTTGAGGCTTTCAGAGGCTTACCAAAAGTGGGCATTTATTTCCCTCATTTTACAAGTCACTCACCCTATGTCATACCTGGAGAATCAGTGGGAGGCTTGGGTTAACACACAGAAATTGCACGACCATAATTGCATTCATTAAAAAGCCTTTAATTAAGTTGATGTTTCTCCATGCATTCTACTTTATATTCCACTTCAGGCTTGTAAATACATTTTTTGTCTCCGTGGAAGTGCTTCTATTAAGTGTTAAAGGTGGGCTTTTTTAAACTAACATAATTACACTGGCACAAAGCCTTTGTCCAAATGCAGATGTATCATTATAAAGGTGCATTACATAGGTATTGCCTATTCTCTTTCTATAAAGCATGTGAAGTGCAATTTAAGCACCTTTATAATGATGTAACACACTGGGAAAACTGAAGAAGGGTGAATATGTCAGATTGTACCAAAAAGATAAACCAGTCCAACGTTGGTATACAAAAAAGGCCTCAGCAGGCTTTTTATCAATTTAGTTTAACTGAATTTCAGCATCAGTCGCACTTGTACTGATTTGGGGAATTGTGTCCATTTAACTAAATAGATTTTGAAGCTCATTTAATTAGTTTGGTGCAGTTAGTGAAGGCAGATGATCCTCAAATGCTGTCCAGCATGAGTCCAGCCTGAGCAGTCTGGTCCCACATGCCTCGCTCTGACCTTCTGGAAACACATTTGTGCCAGAGGCCACAGGAGACTCAATGGCGGGTCTCCGTGGCTGAATGGCCTTCAGCGTATCTGCATGTATGGGATCATCTGCCTTAGGGGGTTAGCTTTGACAAATAGCCAGGCTGACCCTTTTTACAGCATGAATTCATCTGCTGCAATTTGCCTTGGGAGGAGCAGATAAACCTTCTGCCAAGTTTGGGGAAAATGAAGCATTTGGGAATGGAGAATCTCAGACCTATGAAAGATAATTGTGCAGAGATTACAGCACTGACTCCCTTGAGACTGAAACTGAAACAGAGTGTCACCAAATAGTCACCAAAATAACTTTTCTAAGCTCTCTCTTTCCCCCTGGGAAAGAAGCTACCCCTCAGCATAGTCATAGGCATATATACACACACACAGTGCTCATACTGGGAAGTCAGTAGCATGACCATGGGCATGCTGAAATCTTGTGTTTGATTTTACCTAGAAAGCCCTGAGAATATACTGCCTTGGCCTGGGAACTGGCATATTTTAAAGACAACTTTTATCCCTGTGGTATAAAGCACTACGTCACGGCTTCGCGCAGAGTGAACTTTGTAACCAGCTCCCCTTTTTGGTCCATAATAGATTTTGCTATTTCTAGTCATGCTGAATTTGTATTAATGGGTATCAATTTTAGAGTGAACCGATGAGATTATGAAAACGTTTTACTCTGTTGCTTGCAGAAAATAAAATATTCATATAAGAGAGAAAGAAAAATCCCCAGTTTTCCATTTGTATTTTCCCCAGCTACTTTCCAGCAAGTAACTAGGTAAAATGGTGGAGTAGCTGAAGGTGATCTTTCTTGGGAACTTATTTACTAGGGCTTATACAGTTTGGGTCATATTTACAAAAGTATTTACAATTATCCTGCAAAGAAATTGCTTTAAACTATTAGCTGCTGAGGTCACAGTTAGTGATACATATTTTGAGGCTCTGTCAAGGTCAGTGAGAGCTGGAGACATGCATTTTCATTTAATAAAGTGAAGATTGCATAAAGCACTCCATAACTACTTGTTTCTTTAATGCATCGTATTTTAATCTGGCACCACTTGCTTCTAATCTATAAACGCTCTTTTCCCTCTATGTAACAGTTTCAAAAAGAGCTAAGGTCACATAATTACGTGGCCCTTTTGAAAGCCTAGCCACATGACATGTCTCAATGACATCCTGTTGCAATGAACTCAACAGGTTGAGCGTAGTACATTGTAACAGCACTTTTCCCCCTTTTGGCTCCAAAGTCAATACCCTTTAATTGCTTATAAGAAAAGACGAGGGCATTCATTCAACTGCTGCCTTTCTTTCTCTACTTTGATGGGTTTATCCAGTGTAGCGACACTGAACTAGGAATAAGCTCTTGCTGGCAACAGGCTCTGAACCACAGAGCTACGATGGACAGATGAACAGAGGCTAATTCTCACATGTAGATGCGAAGATGTGAAGGAAGCCGTTCTTACATGATTCAAAGCAGGTATGTGGTGCATACATTGTGACATGAGAGTTTACTGGAACAACCCTTTATTTCTCTGTGATACATACGTGTCAGATGAGTCCCAATATTTAATAACTCAAAGCCAGTAAGCTGGTCATTTTTCCCATACCAGTTCCAAAGAACATGCACCCAATCACTCTGTTCTTAATTCCTATGATGAGGTCTTTTTTCAGCATCAATTCTTCCTCTTTCCCCAGCTCCAGAAGCTCAGAATTTTCTTTAAAATCTTTGGGTTTGGCCACAATTTTCTGTCTCGCTCCCAGAAATTACCCAAAAAAGTCTGAGTCAAATCATGTTAAGAACCCTTTTTTCCTTTACATTTGGTTTGGTTTTGTTGATTTTTTAGTTCAATGGAGCTCAATGGGCAAAAATATAGTGTATACTGCTGTTTCCAAACTCCAGGTTCTAGAAATTCACCTTCCATCCCTTTTCCTGTAAAATGCCATTCTCAATAAAAAGACAGCCCGAATTCAAATTTTGTGAAACTCTGCACTCCTCAGAAGAGACATCCAGCAATTCTAAATTCGGAATTCCACTACAAAGAGACATTTTTGAGACAGAGAGGAAAAAAGGCACACGCCCCTGCAGTGTTTGCAGTGCTGTAAGTGCAGCAGTGACCTAGCATTACTAGTCCTGTTTCCATCTTATGCCTCCTTTTGCCTTATCAAGTTCACCATTACCTATCAGCAATGCTACAGTTATCACCAGCTTGATGAATTTCTTCATTATTTTTAAAGGGAATACAGTGTGCAAAGGCCCAAAGCTTTCAAAAGAGACTTCCAAAAGAGACTTTCAAGAGCTTTTAAAATGGTAACTCAGATGCATTGAAATGCTATAGGTTTGCATCTAGCCCATATGATGGACAAACAGTCACATATTCTCATTTAGGAGAAGGAATTTAGGAGACTTAATTTGACATCCTGCAGTTTTGAATTGCTCCATGCAGGTCCCACCATCCAGAGACTGCAACTGCACAAACTTCCAGTATTTCCTTTTTCAAGGGGGCAGACCTAACAGTACAAGAACAACTTTAGAGTAAACCCCATATTCTGACTGGTTAGTAAGGCTTCATGTTCACTAAACATGTTGCCGATGCAGATTTACCACAGGAGAAATACTAACAATAACCTTTGAATCGTAGTTGCTTTTAATTGTTTCTCTCCCCTGGAACTCTAGCACATAAAGAAGAAGTTGTGATATCTTACACCTTATTTGTAGTGGTTAAAAATTTAAAAAATCCCAACAACAAGCAAAGTCCCTGGAGCTGCAAAAAACTGTCAGACAGAATGTGCCCAGCTTCTTCCTATATTTGCTATTCTAAGTAAAGACCTTCACGTCTGCAGTAATGATGCTGAAGGTCAGATATGATATCAGGCATCCCAGAGATAATGCACAGTAATTTATTTTCCTTCTAAGGACTAATTATTGGGATATTCAGGGTGGGCTAATAAACAGGGAGCCTGAGGTTTTGTGACGATTATTTACTTGGGTATTATCTCAGATCTTTCCTGATCGGGTAGGTTAAATGGGGAGTCTCTCTTGTTCTGTCCTTGAACAGGAGTTTATGATATTCTATAATTAAGATTGCAACTATGTTTTCATTTTAAATTAGATTCCTGACATTTTGTTAACGTTGTTAGAAAGGTCTTGCCTGAGTTTAAACATGCATGTCATCTATATGGGGGTGGGGGAAGATGGAAGAGTAGGGTAACTTGTTGCTAAAATTTGATGTGGATTAGAATAGGCAATTTTGACATTATGCAATCTTTTACAGTTAAGGACTTTGACATTTTGGCTAAATCTTATACTAGTCTTTAGTATCTTAGAAGCACAGAACCTTAACATTGGGTTTGTTACGCATGTTTGACAGCAAAAGTAAACACATGTCTAGCATCACCATTTGCTAGATTGTCTATTTGCAAATTCCACGTTTGCAATGACTGAATGTTAAATAGACTTCCTGGGGTTTGCTTTGTTTTGTAGTTGTAGCGGGACAAGAGCAAACAGGTTACAGGGAGAGATGAAATAAGGACATGGGGCAGCACTGAAGAGGGGACACGTGGCAAAAAAAGATGAAGGAAGGGACAGCTGGGAGGGGATCTAGAAGGGGGATCGAAACTGTTAGGACTGCTGGGAAAAAAGCTTGTTGCAACCATGAGTTATCCACATAGATGTTCAGTGACATATATTGAAATCTTTGGCAGGTCTATAAGCTCACAGGTAAAGTAACTTGTATTCTCTGGCTTTCTGGCTTGTAATCTCAAAAATCCCTGAGACCCAGAATCAGTTGATCAGCTCAGTGTTCATTTCCCAAACTATAGAAACTTCCTTCCCCAACATGAGTTTTCCTTTAAGGATGCTGCCAATGTTTTTGTTAGTCCTTTATGTAGAACACAGATTTAGAAATGGAGAGTGCTGAGTTTTACTCCTGAGCCTGTCAGTGACTCCCTGATGAGCCTTGGGCTGCCCACATAACCTCACTCTGCCTGACACCCTGCCAGGAAAGAGAAAATCACAAAATATACCCATTTTTATACATGGTAAGGAAAATATAGACACTCATTATTGTCACTGTATGGCTGGTGTTTTTTCCACAATGAAGTTAATGTATCAATTAGACTTTATTATAAGCTTACATTTTTCTTTCACCCGAGTAACTTTTTTTTTTTTAAAAAAAATGTGCAGAGGAATAAGGGAAGACTAAAAGAAAAACCCAAGGGAATTAAGAAGAATGAAAATTATAGACAGACAAGGCTGGGGTTTTTCTCCTCTCTGTGTGGCTACAATATTTTTTAATTAGTTGAGATTTTTCAAAACAGCCTAGAGAACTTAAAGCATTTGCCTTTCATTAAAATTAATGTAGAGGTGGCTCTTTCTGAACTGACTGGGGTAAGACACAGCGATTTCAGTGTCCTGGGCTCTGCTTGTGGCTCTGCACTTCTGTTTTCTCTCAATACTTTTATCTGCTTCAACCAGTAGGTTTTCTAGGCAAGAGCTCTCAGTTGCGGAGGGCCCACCAGAGTGTGGACGCTTCTTAGCTGGGGATTTCTCATGTCGCTACAATAAAAATAGAGATGAGTCGTAACTCTAAGATGTGTGCATAAACTCCCTTGGCTGCTACATCATTACATAGTACTTGAGTTAAAAACAGAATAACGCATCATATCAAATCACAATATTACAGAAAACTTCCTCTAGGAACAGACGAGATGCATTCTTCAAATGAATGAAACTCCCCCTGCAAGGGCTCACTGAAACAGGCCAGGTGGCTAAATCATTATGCTGACAGACTGAACGTATTAGAAGTTTTCTCCTGACCCACATGCTCTTAATAAAAGGTTTTATTTCATTCCTCTGCACACACAGGCTTCTGTTGCAGTCTCCCTTGAGAGATCTTTGCTTACCTCCTGGAGTCTGGAAAACATTCCCCTGCTCTTTGCACACTAAACTGCTCTGGAGGACCAGAGGTCCTCATCAAACTGCTCTGCTCTATAATTCTTCTCTGAATGCCTGCTTTCAAAATAAGCCAGAAAGGGAAATGAATGCTTATTCCATCAGAGGTTCTGGCATGTTACATTAAACAAGCAGGGCATGTGCGGAATATATATGTTTCATGAAGAAAGAGATGTTAGTAACAGGTTAATCTTGCTTTCTACTCGAGATCTGTCTATAAACAGGCATGAGACTGGAAAAGGGCAGCAGTTAACCATTTCGTGCCCATGTATGACAAACTGCATCTTTTTCACTCGCTTAGGCGCTATCATTGTAGGAGGGAACCTTACGAACTTCATACTGCCTTTCAGATGAGGATTTCAAAGCACTAGGCAAATATAGATTTGCTGTCATCATTTCACATCAATTCAGTCTTGACTAGAAGGCAGTCTTTTTTTAACAAGGAATGGAATTACTAGTCTGATAATAACATCTTCACCATGGTATAGATGCCTTTTTCTCAAGTGGTCTACCCGTTATTTGAATTTCCAAGTACTTAAGCCACATGCAGGGAGAGAACCAAAGTGACCCGAGAGTTAGTCCAAAGTGTTGTCTGTAACGTTGGGTCAAGATGTTTTGAATCTTTTCTTCCATTCTTAAGTGACAGTAGCCCATCTCAGTCTTTTAATGCTCATTTATTTAAATCCGAAGCAACAAAGGAAAAATCCACACTGGATCTCATGACTCTTGGCAATGATTCACAAGCAGAAATTTCCTTTTGGCCCTGTTCAATGACAGATTTGTATTCCATACTGTGAGACTGTATAAAGTGAACAGTTTTGACTACCGGGAGCAACAGCACTATGTAGGTAACTATATAAACCCTAGTACTTAAGCGACAACATGTGCTCCGGTATTACCTTGCTGCTGTAAGATAGCTAGCCCCACGTTTCGGAAAAAAATTGAAAGCACAACTTAGCTAGCCTTTTATGAAAAGCCACAGTGGTCTACTAAAGCTGAGAGTGAGCTGAAGAAGGGGCACTGGTTGTCTCCTTCTGACCGTGCTAGTGCCCACCCTGTGCACCACAGGCATGATTTCAGAAAAGACCAACAGCTTTACCAGCACGCACAGGCACCAACCTCACACCTGCAGACTTCCTGTGCTTGCTTACTCAGGACAGGGAGAATACAGATCTGAGCACTGCCACTTCAGATTCTCAACAGAAAGGACACAGATGACATGCTCTGAGCATGACAGCTGCATGTCACAACTCACGTAATAAGCCTTCAACATAACCCTGCAACACAGCTCATTCTCTTCATAGGTTGTCCACGTCTTCCCGATTACCAGCAGCAATTTACACACAATGCAAAGCAGCATTTGGTCTGCCTGGGACTTTTAGCATCTGTTTAGTACTGCACACTTGATCTCACAGTCATTCCAGACTGGGCCCATGTCCTGATTTCAGCTTAATTCAGAGTTAATTTTCTTCCTAGTAGCTGCTATAGTGCTATGTTTTGGATTTAGTATGAGAATATAATTTTGATAACACATCGATGCTTTTAGTTATTGCTTAGTAGTGTTTATACTGGTCAAGGATGGTTTCAGCTTCCCATGCTCTGCCAGGGGCAGAAGAAGCTGGGAGGGAGCACAGCCAGGACAGTTGACCCAAACTGGCCACAGGGCTATTCCATACCATATGGCGTCACGCTCAGTATAGAAACTGGGGGGAGTTGGCCGGGGGGCAGCGATCGCTGCTCGGGGATGGGCTGGGCATCGGTCAGCGGGTGGTGAGCAATGGCATTGTGCATCACTGGTCTTGTANGTTTAATGACTGTTAATCCTTTCATGTTAACAGAAAAATACTAACTACTGGATAAAGGAGTGTATGTGTGCACTAGGAAGATCATTAGTCTGAATAAATGTGACAGCAGAGTTGCACGAGAAATGCCACAGTTAGTGGTAAGCACAAACTACAGCTTTGGGTGTAAAATACTGTAATTACAAGGGATGGAGAAAGCTCCACAGTTTTTATCCCCACCGAAATCGATAGTGGTGCAGACTGCTGCTCTTTGCTGAAGCAGGAGCAGTCTGATGAAAGAGCTTATTGATTTATCCAGTTGATGCTACTGTAGTGAATAATAGACTTGAAGAGAAAGGGCTTGTAAATTAGACTCATTCAATCCAACATTTTCCAGGATATCTTTTATGTACAGCTATATAGAGATATATATTTACAAGCGGATTTTTGTCAAAGCAACAGCCTAGTGACTCCTGGTAAGAGGGTCCGTCTACAGTCTGTCAACTACACTCACGGTGCTAAAGTCAACCTTCAAGCTCTCACTAAAAACTGACACTAAGGAGGAAGCACCAGAGCACTTAGGAGCAGGATTTGGCTATGGTGCAGGTAAGCAGCTGGCCAACCCATCTCCTGGAGGGCTATGGCCACAGAGGAAAGGTGGCCATGGCTCCCCCCATGCCACTTGTGCCACGACAGACCCACTGGCATGCAGGCACTGGAAAAGTCTGCTGTGGATCCACAGGTCCCCAGGCTAGGAGAAATAAATGTCAGTGCCAAACCAGTCCCCACCAGCCTCAAATAACACGGAAAGGAGCATGGTGTTTTAGGAGTGAAAGGAGTCCTGTGTTTCTTCTTAGCTCAGCAGGCAGATTTGCTATGAATCTAGACCAACACCGGCAAAAATGTAAGTGTTCAGATTGGTTTTGCATAAACCAGGAAGGAGAAAGAAAGAAAGAAAGAAAGAGAGAGAGAGAGCAGCAGGCACGCTGCCACCAAGTACAGGAAATCAATCTTCTCAGCCGTGATGGATCAGGGAGCAGGACTGTAAGTTTTACAGGTATATGAAACCCTGTGAGCATAAAGACACCATTAAAACAGTGCCATTAAATTCCAACACTGAGGGATGATCACCGCCCCTGGAGCCAAGCAGGTCAATATGTGACTGTATATTTTTCATTACCGTTTTTTATATACATATATATGAAGCAGAATAGGATTCACAACAGCCTCACCCTCGCTCCCACTGAAGACCTCTGCTTTATACTCAGCATCTGCTTTCACAAATAAAATGCAATATACCATCAACAGATAAATGAGATCCCTACAGGGCTTTTATTCTGCTATACCATTATATCTGCTTTTCCACAAGATTCTTGCTTAAATGGCTCTCTTTATGCACATACACAAAGATGACATACACCTGTCTAAATATAATCTGATAGTGAAGAGCTCTTCTGTATGGGGAAATGTATCTTTTTTTCCTAATTTAGCATAATGACTTATTCACACTTCTGGAGCTAGGGGTACGTTAGCTTCCTCACTATAAAAGTCACCAAGGTGTTATACAGTAAGACGTAGCAGGATTTTTTTTTTTTCTATCTTTAGAAAAGAAAAGGAGAGGAGCTCTGAATCTCCCCTTTCTGTCTCCCCCATAAAAACAAATGCTTTGAGGAATTACAGCTTTATAGGCTGCTGACATTGACTAATAGTTTTTAAAGTGATGAAAGCATTTGTGTGAGCCACACTGAAGTAGCCTTTTTTCTAAATCTGGGAAACATCAGAGCAAATGGCCATATTGTGCCATAAGGTAGCTCGGAGATCACTGCCAGCACAGTAGCCACCTATATGGCACTTATTCAAGAAGTAGACCTATTTATTAGCTAGTAGTGTCACTTTTCTGTCATCACGACTATTTCAGTCAAAAGTAACCCGCCTCAGAGAATAAAAATTCCTGACTCCTTTTTCATGAGAGAACTCAAAGCATTTTATGACATGGACACATAGATAGCAGATAGTTAAGCCACAACTCTTTGGGCAACAAAGAGCTGAGGCTCAACACAGAAGTACTGCAGAGAGACAGGATGAAGGAACAGGAGAGAGGTGTATGTCAGGATTTTGGCTCAGGTTATTGTGCTAATGAAATGTGAATGGAAGTTTCAGTGCACCAGCAGAACAGAGAAGACCTCATTTTTGACAAGGGATGGGGTGCAGAGAAGATTAATTGTTCATCAGCATATGTCAAAATCACACTAAAAGCCTACTTTCTTTTTACTTCTCGCTCTTATTAGTCACAAAGGCAGGACCATGGCATGAATAGGTGCAGGCAGAATAGATTTCAGTGCTAGAGCTGATCTTCAGGAGGCTGTAGCATGCTGATAACTAGATATGAAGTTTGCATAGGCACTGCACAGATACAGGTACCTCTTGCTACTACAGGGCACCCCAAAGTCAAAAAGGGGGCATAACTATTATAGGTAGAAACACATGCAACCACCATTCCTGACAGTAAGAAGCCACAAGCTAATCTGCTTTGCCAAGTGTACTCTCTTGAAAATGCTGGCTTTGCCCTAAACCCTCTATTTTTCATTTGCATTGCCGTAAGAGTCACTGCCAAGCTTCCCTGGACAAATGCTGAACCAGTATTGGAGAGAAGAACTGTTTGGTGGAGAGGGCAGGGTGGAGAGGGCTCTGTTATGAGACTTTCTAATTCTTCACTACTCAACTTCATAAACCTCAGACAGCATTACATTCATCTTCGGGGAAGATGAGTGGGGTGTCCAGTCTCATGAGAACTGGATCACCTCATTTCTCCATCCTACAAATGATTCTGTGACTTCAAGCCATCGATGCTGATCTGCAGCTACTGCAGGTTTTTCTGTGGCCGCATACATTTCAGACCCCGGAGGTATCGCAGCGGCACTTACCCTGCATGCAGAGCCCGTCGGTGCAGTTCTTGGACTGCAGCACCAGCCCCTCGCAGTCCTTCCCCCCGTTCTTCGGCGCAGGGGCTGTGCACTCCCTCCGGCGCCAGTGGGTGCACTCCGTGCCGCAGGTGGACCACTTGCTCCAGGACGTCCACTTGCCGTCCACTGAGACAAGGAAACGACACGACTTGTTAGGGGGGGTACATAAAAGGGAGACCAAGCCAGAGCGATACACGTCTTTGCACAAGTCAGCCTGCAACTCCTGGCCATTCCCAGCAAGGCAGAAGGATTGTCAGTCTGCTCTTCTTAAAGTCCTATTTCTGGTCTGTAAATGCACATTCCCTTTCTCTCTGCCCTGGCCCCATTTCTGCTCTTTCTTCCCCTTTTTATAAACTTGTCAGCAGTTTATCTGTGCTCAAAGTGTACAAGAAAATGAGCAAGTCAGGAATCTGTGATTGGGGGAGGGGGGGCATTTTTTAACACAGAGGTTAAAGTTAAACGTAGCCAGAAATTCTTCTTTAGTAGGAAGGTATTTAATGTTAAATATTTTGTATTAAAAGAAATATCTAGAGGCACTGATCTGTTTCACATGAGAAGAATCAGGAATGTGTTTAGCGCCTTTCAAAATCCTGCAAATGATTTTCAAAAGCGCTAAACTGAACAGCCAAAGAACAAACTATGAAATTGTTCCAGTGACACGGCCTGAGCCAGGAGTCTGTCACTTGAAATAGGAACCTGAAATGAAATTTCAGCTTTTAAGTTTCACCCACGACTAAGACCCAGAGCTTCACAAGCTGAAGACAGTGTTACTGCCATCCATTTGCGTGGGACTGCAGAGGAAGGAAAGCACCGGACAGTAAGACAGATGGCAGAACTTTTGCCAGAGAAAAGCCACCAACAACTCCATGTGTCCTGAAGCAATTTTGTATTTTTCAGAAGTTTACATTTAAGTACCTTTTAAAGGTATGCACACACATCTCTTTCCAGTATAAACGTCTTTGTATCTGAAGTCAGGTAAACACATGCCTCAAATTTAACATCCACACCCCAGATGCTCCACTTGCTGCGACAGCTGGACTGAACAGACATTGCAAATATATTTGCATCACAGTTGCTTTCTATATTCAAGTTCCAGTCCTTTTCCAGAGCTTTCAACCTTTATATCCTACAATTTGAAGCTCTGAATGTCCCCCAAATCCCCTGAATTACCAGGGCTGAGACACCGGTGCAAGCTGTGTGCCAAAGTGGGTCTGAATCCTCTGCTGCTTCATATAATGTGCTCACTATTTTATCTACTTACATAATGTAATTTCATATTCATTCACTGAAATGTTGGATTTATTAATAAAAAGAAGGAGGCTTTTGTAACTAATAGTCTTCTGAAATGACTGTTTATCTAGGGCTATGTACTGTTCATACTGAACCTGGACACAGAGTGGTGCAAGCTATTTTCTGAACACTCTGGCCCTCGCAGAAGGCACCACCGTTGAGTGGGGCAGGATTGGTGCAGGTCCTCGTACGCTTCTGAAAACCTCTCCCGCATCGGCTGTTGCACACTGACCACTCAGTCCAGGTAGACCAGCCTCCGTTCACTGAAAAGCAAGAGAGAGAATATGATCCCATGAGCAAGCCATCCTGTTCAGCCCAAAGGTGCCTCTGGCTCTGTGTCATGTTGCCTCCAACAGCAGTCACAAGTGATGGCTGGGAAGAGCATGAGAAGCAACACTGAACAGACACAAACTCAAGTCTCCAGTGTACCGAACGTACAGCATGCCAGAAGTCATTGTATAAGTCAAACAAATGCTGACACCGAATGAAAAACACCATTTGATGACTATATACAGCTGGCTGGTGACCTGCCTTCTCCTGAAAACTGACCTGACCCAGCACTAAGCACCCAGTGGTGTGTGTATGGCCAAAATCTCTGAGGGTTCAGAGAGCACCCACAGCTCTGTCAAACAGAAGCCTACACTCTGAAAGGTGCACAATTTTCCAAAGGGAGATAACGTGCACTCCAGCTCATTCTCAGATGTACCCAGCATCTATGCATGCTGAGAAACTGCTGTGCTTTGATTATAAATTGGTAATTTTCTTTCCCTTTCTTTCCAGAAGGTGATTTCAGGATGCCAGTACAACTTCACTGACTCCTCTGTGGACTGGTGCATATGCATGTCCCAGCACCTCCATAACAGATAGTTAAGCTGTTCAGAGTGAACTCACACTAAATGCATTTTTATTCTTGGACTTTGGAAAGATATTTTTCTCTGGGAAGATATTTATGCTGGCTCTCTTTTTCACCCACCTCAGTTTCTGGGATAGATGGATGGATAAGGAAGGAGCTTTACTGCTCTATGTAATAATGCCGTCACCAGGGCATGGGTAACATACTAATGGCTCAGATTCCCTAAACCCAAAGGTTTGTGATATGACACGAGCCTCAAGCAGCTCTGGTAGCAAACCCCATAAAAATGGCTCCATCCCTACACATGTCTCTTCAGTGCACTGTTGAAAAAAATGCTGTATATGTATGAGGAAGAGTTGCAGTATGCCTACATCTTTATGTTTCTGCATTCATCGCAGTTACAAACCACAGTGCTCTTACACGGTCCATCCCTCAATATCACAAACGCTGCTAATCAACTCAATTCAGTCGGTTTCTATAAAAACTGAACTAAAAGGCCCTCATTGTAACTTCAGGGAAGCAACTGCTTACAATTAAATCTAACTGCTACCCTGAATATGAAATGAATATTAGGGATAATCATAGGGATTTTTTCCTACTTGTCTATCCTATAATTAAGCTGATTGTAAGGAACACCAGGACAGTCAGCTGGAACGTCGTCAGAGCAGGTTTTGTTCTGGTGGATACCCCTGCCTGGGATGCATCGGGGCAGTAACTTTGCAGGGGCAAAGGCTCAGACTGGTAGGGCAGAGCTGCAGCACAACACAGCCTGGAAAAGTCCCCAGGGGAGCATCTCATCCGACCCCTCCCCAGTCAAAGCATGGCCATCCTCAATATCAGATCAAGGCTGTGGATGCAGACACAGAATAACGTTATCCCATGTTTCATATTCCCCTGATGTTTATTTTTAAGCTAGGTTGCTTGCCTATGAACTGCAGTCCCAGAGTGCTTTGCTACTTTGCTCCTGACTTCAGAATATGTTTTGGTAGTAGACACAAAAAATAAGTTTATTTAAAGAGATAGAAGAAGATGGAAGATTCTGCTGTGCTCTGACACTCTTACCAGTATCTGGAAGCACAAACTTCCTTTCAGTTTTACTCTTATTTCTGAAAAGTGACACTAAGGACATGAAATGCGTTGGTAGAAAGCAATGCCTTGGATGGTCCTGCTGGAGAAAGTGCCCTAATGGCTCAATAGTGCATCCAGCCGGCATGTGTTATGGCAACGGGAGCAACCACCTTCTCTTCAATGAGGCAACCAGCTGTTTGTGTAGGTGCCTGTTCCTCCTTTCACATTGTTGTCTGTCACCAATAAGCCATGCCATCAGATCTGTATTTCTGGGTATTTTTGGTAATGAACCCTGACTGCAGTCGCTGCATATGGCTGCAAGTCAACAGGCAGCACAGAAGGCCCAGCCTAGTCACTCACCACAGTAAGAGTTGCATACAGGCATTGTGCAACCCCCTCCTGTTCCACCGCTTGCTTTGAGCACACGTCCATCCACGTGCAGCAGGACAAGGCATCACTTACCATAGACAATCACAGTCGCTGTGGTGCTTTTCCTTTTGGCCACAATGTTTTTGGCGACGCATGTGTAATTGGCCGTGTCAGAAAGCCGGGCTTGCTTAATGATCAGGTTGTGATCGATGGTGATATAAAAATTTCGGTCTTCCACAGGATCAATCACCTCTTCGTTCTTCAGCCACTCCACCTTAGGGTTTGAAAGGGCCAGAGGGGAGGCAGTGAGTCAGCACCAGGTCACACCACAACGGGCACAGTGTCTGTGATTACGTTGCTCATCCCAGCAAGCGCAACGAGTCAAGGCACATTACAAAGGACTCACCTGAGGCATGCTGCCAACTGAAATAAAAGACCACAGCAGAAACACAAGAGAACACCCTTCATGCCTACCCTTTCCTTCAGGTCCCCCTCCCTCCCACCCCTCCACACAACAGCTGTCTCGTCTTGCCTTGAAAATATCAATACATTTTCAAAGGCTGCCAGCTGCTGTACAGAGAAAAATAACTGATCTATGTTTTTCAGAGTCTGAGGCAAGGGATAAGGAAGGGGTGATACCTTAGGACCGTATCTACAAACAGAAAATTCCCTTACAACATCAGAAACCCTGAAACAGCAGAGATCTCACCCATTCTTTTGTACATCTTGTCTAATCAGGCAGTTAATAATGCAGTAACCTTGTATGTACCTGCCCTGGGTCTAACACAATGAGGCCCTATACCAGAGTAGGTCACACCAACAAATTACAAACATGCCTATGTTTTTAAGTATACATGCACTCACACATACATGCACGTTATTGTTTTGCTGCAATCGGGATTAAACAAAATACAGTTACCAAGGAAATAGGGAATCACAAAGACATCAGTGCTTATTTTTCCCTTTTCTTTATGTAAGCTATACTTTATTTTAATAAAGCATAATTTCCTTGGTTACACAGAAAAATATTTTCATATGTGATTTTTAATCTAGACAATGTTCTCTTTATTGCCTTCCTAAAGAAACACCCTATTATATCCCAGCTGACTGCTGCGAGCCACCCTAATATAATTTGGCTGCAAATCTAATAGCTTGTTTTCATTTTAACTGAGCGTGCTCTGAAGGATGGGACCTGGGCCCTGGATGGATCAAAGCTGGGCCTTCATGTCACTGAACCACTTCAGCTTGTGCCCAGGTTTTAATTAAAGGAAGAAAAATATAGACACAATCAACCTGCTGGACCCACGAGGTGCTAACTGCCGAGACCTGCTCTCACAAACCCTGCTTTTCCAAAGACATTTGAGGAACTGCCTGAGCACTGACATACCCCAAAACCAGCAGAGAACCTGATCCCCCACAAAGACAGCCGCACAGACTACCCCGAGCTGTGGGGAGAAAACTGATGGCCTCTCCCAGTGTTAAACACAGAGGGCTCGATTTTTCCCTGGACGGAACTGGTCCAATGCTGCGAGACCAGCGCTGGTGGACAAGGGCTTGGATTCAAGCTGCCCACCGCCCGCTCCCCGGTTTTAGCCCTACTTAAGCAGCTCCACCTCCCCTACCCCTGTTTGGGTGGATGGGCATCAGTTGTGAGCTGCTTTCAAAGATGTACACTTTAGTGAATGTAAAGCCACTGCCTCGAGGAAGGTTTGATTTAAACCCTCCTCTCCCACAGCAGATTGCTGCAGTCTGTGGTAGACTCAGAACTATCAATACTGTATAGCTTACAATTGGTGGTGCAAAAAGGGCTGTGGAAATGGACACATGTGTCTGCAAGGAACAGGGAAGGAAGAAAAAAGACATAAAACTTTGGAGGCTGTGTTTCTGTCACTACAACATTCATGTTTTACCATGGAAGATACAAACTTTTCCTCAATAACCTGGTTTTCCTTGCCAGGATGACTAAAATTGCTCTTCCTCCTTTCTCGAATCCTAATAGGTATCAGGTATAATCAAGAGAGACAGACTCCTGTTCAGTCAATGGCAATATTTAGCTCCTTCCTCACCCACAGATCAAATCTGCATGCATCCCAGACTGAACAATAAAGCAGGAGCTTACCTCTTCACCAGTGGTAGGCTGCCACTTAAGCCCTGCCTCTCACACAAACAAAATGTCTTTCTTGGGTTTTAATACCATTATTTATTTCTGGGATGGAGTACAGGCTTCTGTCAGGACTGTAAATGGTGCTACATGTGCTGCCACGGCTGTGTATGTACCATCCTCAAATCCACCTGTACTTTTCCTGTGCTCTGCACATTGAGGACATCAGGACATCATTTGGGACATCAGTGAGGACAGGACTACAGCCTACATGGTCTAAGGCTCAGTCCAAAATGTTTCTGGTACGCCCATCCAAGCACATACTCTAGCAGCCCTCGGCACTATGCAAGGCTTCACGTTCAAGTGTGCAGATCTCTCTTTCCTGTACTCTGCAACACTTTCTCCTCAAACACACACACATGCATATTCAGTCTGGGTCTCAGCTGATTAGACAAAATTAAAGCTATGAGCATTAAATTCGGTGTCATCCCTGCAAAAACACTGAAGATGATATGAAAACTGGAGTTGCCATTATCAGAAAAAAAAAGATACTCTCTATGATTCAGTATACTGCCTCCGGCTCTTCACTAAATCTCTTAGGAAAAAGCTCCTTTTCACCTTATGGCTCACAGAATTTGCTAATAATAAAATGTTAAGTTTGCAGAACAACAGGCTGTCTTTTTTTCTGAAAAATCTGTTTTGGCAGTAGATCGGTACTGTGTGTGCATGTCTAAACCCCATCTCTTCTAAAAAATACCTCTTTAATATAACTAATTCAGCCTCCTTCTGGCATCCAGGTTTTTATGATGTCAAAAGTCTGTTCACATTGCAAACTGTAATGTCGTCAGATCTGAAGGGAGGAACTGATAGATGATTTACAAGAGGTGGGAGTCTCCTCTTGTACACATTTTAGCCACCAATAGAGCAACACAAAAAAGAACACACCCCTCCACCAGTTGTGTTTTCTCCCTCAGTCCTTGTAGGAATGGTAACTAATTAAAAATGCTACAACATGTAAATAAGACTTTTGTTGGTACTTATTTTCAGTTACTAACAGCCTCATTTTTTCTGGTGCAGGTGACTGCAGTGCTCAGCACCTCCAAACCTCAGATTTATTTTTTTGAGGTAACCAGAATAGGCAGGAGCAAGGTTGTCCTGTCACCTAAGTAGGAAGAGACCAGGTGTCAAATAGAAAAGAGAAGAGAACAAAGCAGAAGGAGACAGTGTGATTTATGAATGACAAGTATGCAAACTGTTATTACAGAAGTTAAAAGCAATGATCTCTTTTGATGCCATGTCATCCCCCAAGGCGCGGCCCCCTTGCTGAAGTAGGCTGTTAATCCAGTCAANTTATTTTTTTGAGGTAACCAGAATAGGCAGGAGCAAGGTTGTCCTGTCACCTAAGTAGGAAGAGACCAGGTGTCAAATAGAAAAGAGAAGAGAACAAAGCAGAAGGAGACAGTGTGATTTATGAATGACAAGTATGCAAACTGTTATTACAGAAGTTAAAAGCAATGATCTCTTTTGATGCCATGTCATCCCCCAAGGCGCGGCCCCCTTGCTGAAGTAGGCTGTTAATCCAGTCAATGCAGAAACTTTTCCTGAATTTAATTCCTCTGCCTGAATAATGGTGACTGGTGTTCTGGGGAAACCACCAAGCATCACAAGATGCTGGCAGATGAGGCAACGGACATTTGTGTGCCAGAGACCTGCACCCTTCCACGCGAGCGGACAGAGAGACAGCAGGATACCCATGGGCATTTCAAAGTGCACAAGATACCTGTCTTCAGGGTCATATCAAATCCTGCCCTCATGGCTCCATTTTTCAGTTCTATGGAGAAGACATTTCTAGAGTAGGTGTTTGCTTTTGCCTAAATATAGAGGATGTGTATTTACTAGCTACAGTTACAATGATTCTTGAACAGGTACCTACCCCTATTTATTCAACTAAATCTGGCATGGCCCACCAACTGTTATTAATAAATGTACAGATGGCTGTGCATATACAGAGAAAAAGCCTGGGCATCAGTTTTTCCTTATCATAACAGAAATCATTTAATTGGCAACAATACTGCCATGAAGAATGGGGTAAGTGTTCCCTTGTGGAGATGACAGCTATGGAAAATTACAACAACATGCAACTGTTTTTTCTTACATACCAGCCCCCTGGAACAAAGCAGGCACAAAATCCCCATTTCTCTTTTCAGTTTTCCACTCAGGAAGGTATTTTTGTTTTATGTTTGCAAACTGCCTAGCAAGAGAAGGCCATTCTGTAAAGGCGTGAGTGCAGTGAATGAAATCCTGACTCACAGCAACTTGCAGATGCCAAGAAATTGGAGCACACCTGAAGTCAGATACTTTTTGGTCAGAGCTTCTTAGTGCTCTGGACGTAATTTGCAGAGCAGTGAGGCACACAGCTCCTGCCAGCTGTGCTGGATCTTCACATCCAGTGCTGCTAACACGCTGGCAAGCCTGCCACGAGACTGAGCCGTCCCCNCCCTGCTGAGCTCACATCGCCTCCATTAGCCACAGGGAAATCACAGCTCCCTTGCTTCAGCTGAATTGTAACAACAGACATGAATAGCATACCATACTGATAGTAAAGGCACACATACATGTGCCAGTAAGAATTAAACATTTGTGAAGCTAACTACTGGTTTGGACACAACACAAGACACCCAAGTGAGACTGAGAAAACTTTAGCAGTTTTCATACAGGCTATTGAGCCAGCAGCTATCTCAGGTACCTTGAGACTTGAGTGCCTCTTTGAAGAATGTTATTTGATATTTGGATTTGGTTTCAAATGTACACTTTCATCCCACCAACTGCCCGCTGAAAAGGATGCTTTCCTCCATGTACTACTTGCTGGAAATAGATTTTGTAACTGTTTAAGGCTAAAAAAAAAGAAGAAAAAAGAGTGGTCTCCAAAGAGACTGAAATTACAGCTATGAGAGACTGCAAAACACATATTGAGAATGAGACAGCAAATGCAAACCACCATGACATTTTGTTTCAGTTGTTGCTACTGTGCTGCTGCTGCCAATAAAGGGAATTTGTGTTCCTGCTGTGGAAACACTTTCTTAATTGCACATATATCCAGCTTTCTGCTTGAGTACTAAAATCTACACAGGGTGTACATACAGCTCCTGGATGTCTCTGGCCCTATTACAGCTTCGCTTTATGCACAATAGGGAAGTGAAGACTTAGAGAAGAAACTTCAGAGGCTGAGGTGGACTGGTAGCAGCAGATGGAGAATTTTCTTTCATAGTGCCTCAAATTCAAATACAGATCAGAGCATTATTAACTGAAAACCATGGTGGCTGCCATGTGGCTATCAGGAGTTGCTGGGTTTCCTTTCCCACCTGGAAGACAGGCTTGAGCTGGGGGTCCCATGGCTCATGTGTGTTGCTTGCCACTTTTGGCACCATGTAGGGATGTGGACTCCCCAGTCCCTGAAGCAACTGAGAAGAGTCTGTTTGGAAACAGCTTTAAACGAGTTACCAATGTGACGTCTGCTGTTCTTTGGTTGGACGGATAGATGGATCTCATTCTTCACAACACAGAGCTATATGTTTTTCAGGATCATTATATTCAGTAAGGGAACAGGATGTTGGAAGGTGGCTGCAGTCCCTGAGGATGGCCCCTTTCCCATGCTCCCTTGAAAGTTGCGTAGTGCCTGTTGTCATACAGACAATTCCTCCTACCAGTTTTAAAAGGCATACAGGATTTTGTCCAGGTTATACTTTTTAATGAAAGAAAAACATTCGGCTTTAGAAGCACACAGAAATTCCTGAGCAAAACCCAGCAAAACCTGATCAAACGGTTCTTGAGTGACAACTGACATGCGCTCTGCAGACTGCATTTTGGAAATACCTTTGTTAAAACACTGGAACATCATAATTTTTCATGTTTAAGGTGAGCACTGCATCTGAAGAAGTTACTGCCAGAGGAACTGAGCAAGGCAAATGCTATCATCGGGTGACTGAGGGTGCTGGTAAGAACTGGGGGCTCTGCAAAGCCCTGCTGAAGGTAACTCTCACACTTCAGTCACTACGAGGCTTTTTGGCTATTGGGAGCAAGAATCAGTCGGCGTCAAAGTAGGACCTGATGGACTAATCTTGTAGGCGTACAGAATAGTATCTCCAGGATGAGGAGCTATCTTCTCTAAGGAGAAAATTGGAAGGTATGCTCATCTACCTCATTAAAAAATGCAGCTAAAAGCTGTGGACCACACTGTGTATCTTCCAAAAACATGCATAAGGTAAAATGCTGCTCTTTCTGAGTACAGCCTGAAGGGGAGAGGTAAGTTTGTATTAGCTAAACCAGCATCCCAGAGCCACCTTTGCCGCAAAAAGCAATCTGTACAGAGGATAAACTAGCAGGATTCATGCTAATGCTCCTGTAGAAAACCTCCCATTGTAATATTTTATGGAGGAACTAGAAGCCTGACTGTTCTCCAGTCCCACAGATCATCCTTGCTTGTGGTCAGATCCAATCATACAGGGACTTGATTCACTTAGGAGCATGCTCTGCCTTCACATCAGCATCAATGGAACTGCACTGGAAAGGAAAAGTATAGGGGTAGATCCAATAAAAAATTCAGGTCTCAGAAAACTCGGTCCTGCAAGAAGACCTGCACATCTTGACATGGGTTTCTGCACCGTGAAAATTAACTGGTAGGAAATGTAAAAAAGTAAGGTGACCTAATAAGCTAGTAATCAGCCTATTTCCCAGGAAACCACAAGACCCAAATGCAAGCCTATCCTCAAGCAGGGGGTTGTAACTCACCTCTCATTCTTCTCAAAAGAGAACCCTGACCACCCACCAGTAGATTGTGGTATAAAAAGCATGTAAAAAGAAACAGAAATGTATGGGACCAGACACTGACAATTACAGGGAGCTTTATCCTGTACTTTTGGAGGAGGACAGGCCTGTATTGCCAGACCTGACCCAATGGCTCTCCAGGGCAAAATGAATGAGCAGTCCTCGTTCATTCTGGGCTGTGCTCCTTCTGCACACAAACCCACCTCCCCCTTCCCCCTATTGACACCCGAAGGCAGTTCTGCTGTATGTTGCAAGGCAATGCAAAGGACAGTGTCACTTCCCAGCTAATTAGTATTTGTGGCCACAAACTCCTCTACTTGCCTCTCTTAGAGCTCACTTTCCTGCCGGGAATATAAAACACTGCCTCAGCGACACACACCTGCATGGAAATGCATACACATGAACTCACAATTAAGGGATAACTGCTGCAAAACATAAGGGGCTCTCATGAAACAAAGCAAACAGCAGTCGTATTAATAATCAATTAGATGGAGCAGCCACCTGATGCTGCCTATTTGGAGAAGTCCCCAGCCTCCACCAGCTTTTGCCTGTGCAAGAGCAGCTGAATAAAGCCTGTGTCAGTCATCTTGACTCAGCAAAACACCCTCTTCTGCCTCTTGACTCAGGGATGCTTTTCCCCTTGCTCTAGTTCCTAATTAAAGCCATGAATGTGGATAAATATCACGTCCAGTTTTAAACCCAACTGGGTCACCAAACTGTACGTTATACCCTGTTCTGCAATTAAACTACTCTGTGAAACACCTCAATTATAATTAAAGAAGCAATTATACCCCTGTTAAAGGCGCTGCAAATCATACATTTCAATGCAAAAGTTCGTCTGGCAGCTTATGGCATATTAACCAATCTTACATCTCATTGATGTTTTGATCTATAACCTATTACAATGAGCTAATTTGATGTGACTCGGTGTCTCCATCTAAATTTTATCATGTGCAATATGATGCTGGCATCTTTCAAAGAACAAATTAAATGAGCTAAGGGGTTAATTGCTAATAACTCTGCCATTACTGTTGGAGCATCGCAGAATGGGATCCTTCCTGCCTTCTCAGGTTAGGTTTGAAAAAATGCACACACAGAAGAGGGTGAATTGAAATGGATGTTTCTGTTGACACTGGGGAGCTGCAACTGTCTGATTTCTGCTGAGCACTGGCAGCTCCCGCCGAGTCTGGCAGGTCAGAGTTCTTATCTCACCACCTTACGCTATTTCTCCCCATTGTAGAAAAGCAGAAGGCAGGGAAGCGTGGAGCTAGAGCAGGGTGTTGTTTGTTTTTATGTCCATTCCTTTCATTCTTTTTTTCACAGCAGGAATATAGGAGTTTGCCCCTTCACCCCTCAGCTATGTGTGGAAACCTCAGTGTCACAGAGACTGCGCTGGTCCTTCTGCTGCTTGCCTGGGCCACGCGTGGGAAAAGACAAAACATTTACCTGTGTGTTTCAGAACCTGTAACTACCTACAGCTTGATATTGGCTACAAAACTGGGAGTGGGGCAGCATGCCACGGCGCAGCTGGCACTGACACTGATCAGGGCTGGTGGGCAGGGGTATATGGCCACAGAGAAGCTGATCTGGTTTTCCCAGAGACCAAGCAAACCCTCGGTTCCTCGCTTTGTCCCAAGTGAATAAGCAAGACATACTTTGATTTGGCCTCAGGCCATGAGGCTGGTGTATTTTAACACACCTTCTTCTATTTGGATCTTGCGCTTTTTTTTTCTAGTGGCCATGATCTGAGTCTACTCTAATGCTTGTCATGTCCTAGTGGATCTGAGGGACTGGTAAGTGCTGCCTTAAAAGCTTTGCCTGCCCATCTCTGTCTTTGTCCTTCTTGCCCTTTGGAGCAGCTGGATGCTGCTATGTGGTTCAGCTTTTCAGTAGTAGTAAGATCTGCTCTAGCATTGATCCATAAGAGCTTGACACAGTTAATTGCAGTTAAATATGCTGGGAATTATAAGACTAAATTCCCCAGCTATGGAATAGAGGACAGAATGTATCTCTGAGCATGGTTGTTCCCACCACTTTGAAATACCAGGAAAAAAAGAAAATGAAGGAGGAGAATAAAATTAAAGAGAAAAAGCAAGGGGAAGGAGCTGGGACTCTGGACTCCAGCATTACATTACACTGAACGTGTATTTTGTACAGTTTCACAGCATAAGCTTTTCTTCCTCTGTCTTGGTGTTAAATCCAGTGACTGCTTCAGAAGCCAGTAAGAGGAGAAAAAACAAAACAAAACACAGTGCCCAGAGTCAAAAGAGTCTGAGGTACATGCTCACCAGAGCATTTGGAAATGCTGCTCACGGCTGCAGCATAGGCATTACCCTACTCTACTTGGAATCAAAGCAGTCTTTCAACAAGATGGAAAATAACCTCAGCCTGCTGCCTGCCTTCTCCCAAGTCCTTTCTTACTTAGTAACCTGTACCATCGTATCAGAAACTTCTCCAAACAAATAAACGAAGTCTTCAACAAGGAACTCATTCATCTCTAAATTAAAATAATCATGTAATCCTTCAACCCACCAAGTTATGTTTCATCTTTCCATTTTTTCAAATTTATCTTACTAGCTTCAGCAAGTGGCTGTAATAAAGTGTCATATTAAGGTATTCATATTCATTAGTGTTCAGGTCTTTGTTCTTTTAATAGTGTTGGAAAGAATCTACAAAGAGGCTGTATTAGGCAGCTGTCCAATCTGTGTGTTTGATCTCCTTCTGACTTGAAAAGTCAGAAGAGGAAAAAAACCAACATTGAGAACAGTTCTTTTGAATGTCAGATGGGGAGTATATGATTTCCGAGCCTGCCAAGTGTTAATTGGTGTCTGCCCCGACCACAGTACAAATAAGATTCAGAGCCAGTTAACGTACAGTCATGAATCTTGGCTATTGACAGAGTGAGCCAGGATACCAGAAGGTAGGAAAAAGTGCAATCATTATGAGAACAGCTCACAGAGGATCTTTTCAGAGATCATTTCCACGCATCACGTTATATCATCCTGTTTGGGTCCCAGCCGCCCGACCGGGCATTACAGACCTTTCTGAGGGAATAATCAGACTGGCTGCTGAAATTTCAGAGGTGCTTGTAACACTGCATTCAAACAAACTACCCATCGCGTACGGTCTCTGTTTCTACCAAAGGTAATGAAGTTCCCCAGTATTACCCTGCACCACCTAAACAACATATCCCATTGCAAACACTCCTGTCATGGTGCAAGGGCAAGCTGATTTGATGCAAAGAAGCATCAGAAAGGACAATAAAAAATTGCTAAGCTCCTGAGGAAAGCCAACTGATTACTATTACAGTTGTCAGCAAGCTGGCTTGGCAGACCTAAATGCTTTCTACAGTTTTGGGGATCTTAATGGGGAAAGAAAACAGCCAATGGAAAAAGAAAATGGGAAAAAATCTTCTATGCTAATTATTCCATCTGATGTTTGTGGACATGTTTCTGCAATTCCGATTAAATCTAACCTTGGGTTAGATGGGGGGGTAACACTTTAAGCTTCATCTCCTGAGAAATCAGTCGTTGGTGCTGAGTGACAACCACTTTGCTACTTAGCCATGACAGTCTAACTTATCCTAATGCAAATTGGCAACGGTTTCTTCTGTGCATGGCAGAGGAAAACCAAGGAGAATTCAGATAGGGGAATTACCGTCATTAACAATCAATTTTTCTCTTAACAGCCGCAGCGGATTTAGTATTTCAGAGGCCCTCCAGTGACTCAGAGACCCCCCTCCCATGAGCAATGAGGCTGAAGGTGGAGCCACCACTGCACTTAGGCAAGCTCCTGTTCATAGGAACACCCGCTGCTGCAGCGGGCACAGATTTTGCTGGAGGGCAGGCTCACTCCTGCCAGGTGGAGGGCAGGCTACTCACTCTGTGTTTATTTAAATGCCAGTAGGAAAACCAGATAAGCCCCTGAAGATGGACTATTAGGCACACACATCCCCTGCTTGTCCCTACCTCATGCTGCCTCACCTGGGATCCTGTACTGGACCATGGTACACCCTCTTGTGCCGAGCTGGCTAGCTGGTGCACACATGAGCATGTGCACAAGCTCGTGAGGGAAATATAATCTGGCAAACTAAAAATTAAAATGCCTTTATACTATGCTTGAAAGGCGCCTCTCAGAATAAGTGAAATGCTTTTTTCTTTAAAAGGAAAAGGAAGGATGGTAGGCTGGTATTAATATGCTCCACTAGCTATGTGTCCCTTGGATGCCAGATATAACTGTGAGTTTTGAAAGGGAAGAAAAAAAACTGAAACCAAAGCGCCTGCAGCTCTGCCCAGCAAGGCACCATAATCCAAAGCCATTAATCAGTTCCCGATCAATCTTGTCTATGAGCAGCAGTCAGTCAACTCTCCATTACCACCCATTCATCATGCCATGTCCTAACCCACTGCACCATTAGCCACCGATTAGGCCTTCGTTAGATGTCCAAGTGCCAGGACACTGCTGCTGTTGCTCACCTCGGCTACTGGGATGCCTTCAGGGGGACGGCACTGGAGCAGGACCTCTTGCTCCAGGGACACTTCTTTCCCCAAGGGCTCCTGCTCGAAAGTTTTCCGAAGATCTGGGGAGGGAGAAGGAGAAAAAAAAGAATTAGTAGTATTAATAGCTGGTCGTTTAAACTACATGATCACCATACTACATAAATGTGAGAGATCTTTCTAAACAGAGAAAATAGCATTTCTGCTCCCTGGAAAGTAAAGCACTTAAAAAAGTCTGGGATGTGTTTTCACTTCATTCCAACATTAAGTGGTCAAAGGTTTCATAGTGGATTTATTATTCATATTGTGGTAGAGCATGTGAACCCAGTGAGGATCCAAGGCCTCACTGTGGAAGGTCATGTCCAGACACAGAACAAAAAGTGAAACAAGTCCCTTCTTGTAATTCACGTTTGGTAAATGATGCCAGTGAAGTACTAAAGAAAGTTATGGAAAATCAAATAAATCTATAAACCTAAAGTGCGTAAGTAGAGGTGCCTTAAACTCACAGATGAAAGTAGTCTTGCTGTGATTCAATGTACTTCTAGTTTATAAGCTTTAACTTTACAGCTTTAGCTAATTTGTCTTCACCTTATATCATGCCTATAGCACTAAATAGCTGCTGCTGATGATGATAATAATAATAATAATTCTAATGTGGAACTGGACCGTGCTTGGATCCCTGCACAGCACCACAGAAAGGTGGCAGGCAGAGAGGGCATCAAACATGCCTCCAAACATCGGACCAGTTCATCATACTGGACAGCTGTGCACTTTGGCTTTTTTGTATGCTTCTGTAATATCTTTGCATTGGTAGTAAAATGGATTTAGGAAGTTCCCTCCTTACTACTCGCTCCATATTTCTGCCATGGACTGGCACCCCCTCCACTGTGTCAGGGAGGATGGGGTTTTGGAGAACCAGGCATTCAGCCCCACTAGTAACCGGGGATATTTCTCCCTGCTGCTGGTTCCTGCCGCAAACGGACATGGGACCATGTTCAAAGTCACATCAGAGAGCTGGCCCGACTTTAAAAAAAACCTTGCAAAAAAGTTATTTTTATTTTACTTTTTGTTCTGAAGTCAGATGCCAGCTCATGGTGAGGTTGCACAAATACTTGCGTCATATTAGAAACAAGTCATATGGGAAAAATTTAAAACCCAAATATTTCATATTTTGAAGCCATAACCTGTGGCTGTGCTGGAAAAGAGATCACTGAATTGAACAAGTTTACAAATAAATCATTTAAAGAGTTATTTTTCATTTAGATTACCTCCAAGATCTGATTTACAGCTGACCCCACAAAGACCTGCATCAGCACTACCAAAAGGCAAAACCTGGGGCAGGCGAACGCACAGATGGAAAAGGATGTGGGGAGCCTGCCATCAAAATCAGCTCCTCTGCAGCTCACCTTCGGATAGCACAAGACCTCTGCCTCTTAGCCTATATTGAGAAAATGCAGTTGTTGAACTACTTGGAATTAAAGGTCAATCTAATTGTACCATGGAAAAGCTTTGTCATAGTTGGAGATGCTGATTTTAACCAAAGCCAATAAGATGGTAAACTTCTAACGTCCTCAAACCCACGCATTTCCCTAGTGAAACCGAGGCATCTCTGTTCTTCCCCTCCCCTGCAGGCATGAGAGGGGTAACCCCAAACCCTACTCCCTCCCCACCACTGGTATTCCTGCTCCCTCCGGCACACAGGGGAGGGATACTGAGGATAGGATTTATGGCCACAGTTTAGAGCACAGAAAGATAAGCTTTGGCAGCTCCTTCTGTGACAATATAAGAAATTACTGTCTCCAGCTGTCTGCTTGTTTGGGGGTTACCCTCTGCTGAAAGGAAGCACATCCCAATGTCACAGCTGCCTCACTACAAAATCCACCATTTTAACCTCTGTTGTTGACGAAGGGGGCTTTAACCTACAACACTGGATAACTTATGGCAAAGAGGAGGAGCAAACATCTGGAAGTGTTCATTTCTTAGGATGACATGTCAAGCTTCACCAGACTGCGCCTGTCAGCATCCTTGTCACACTGGAGTTATTCCAGGCCAGCAAGGCTTGATCATGTGAGAGTGACCACAGCAAGACAATCTGCCAGATTAGGTCAGCCTCCAATGCCTGCAAATAGCTCCCACCATGTTGCCAACTCCAGCATCAACAGCACACCAGCTTCGTCCCACATTCTCTGACACACTAACCAGGGGACATTTCAGTTGTATGGCTCAATTTGAGTAAAACCAAAACCCTCCAAGTGCCCTGTGGGTGGAAGCCATTCCAAGGACAAAATGCTGAGTTTTGGCTTGCTGTACTTCTGCACGTTAAACATAGAGATGAGCAGCTCTTTCAGGAGCTGGTGGGTTTCTCAGGACACCACACCCTTCCTTTGGCCCAGGCTCCTCACACATCCTGTGGGCTTGATACGTATCCTGGGCATACATAACACCAGGTTAATGCAGTTTGCTTTAGATTAGCAAATAACCCAGGTTATATTGCTAGCAGTACCCATATGATCATGTTATTGCTAGTTCCACAGGTATTTCCAAAGGAAAAGACTTATCTCCACATCAGGTACAACTTAGTGCATCTAACAGGTACTCATACGTGCACAGTGCAGAAAATTTTAACAGATGTATCGTGATCTAATATCATGGCTGAGGATAAATGAGAAAGTTACTGTGCTGGTAACAGAAGAATATAAGCACAGTAATAAATAGTAGATTAATAATAGCTTTCAGGTGTTCAGATACGGAGGGATGAAGACAGTAGAGGCAGATTAGATAGATAATAACCTGAGCTTTTTCCCTGACATGTTGATTTACTGTCCTGCCTACCTTCCTGAAACATTAATAGAGCTCTGAAGTTCTCCATAGCCTCACGTGCACAATAATCACCTCTCTCATAAAGCACTTGCCTTTAAGAAAAAAAACAAATTTTAGTGCATACAAAAGTAAATAGCGTTAGTCTAGAAATGTGTAATAACAGTAAAAAAATCCCACTTTAACCCCTTTATTATCAACAGCTGGAATTGCTGGATATGAACAGCCCCTTTTCCTTGGGAACCGTTGCGGTGGGGCTGCAGCAGGTGAGACGAACTCTGCGGGATGCCGGTTTCCCCGGCTGCCTCCGCCTGCGGAGCCTTGCTGCGTGCAGACGCCTTAACGGCGCCGTTGGATTCAAGCAGGTCAATGATCCACAAACTAAAAATACACTAAGTAGGGACCTTGACATAACAGACAGCAATGTTCTCAAAGGAGCCATTAGGTACTATTGAATAAATGATACTAATTTGCGGGGGGGAGAAAAAGTACATAATTGTGTATTTACAAGATTGGGAGCTCTTACGCCCTATTCTGTTGGCTCCCTCCCACATGTTCCCAGCTTTATCCCACCAGAACTGCACACCACCTCCCGCCACAGCCATGCCACCTACAAATAGCTACAGATGGCCACTGTGCAGGGCAGGTTTTGCCTAACCAAGCATAAGGTTGACTGGTCGTAATAGATAAACAAGTTAACAAGGTGGCTTTTTCAGTGATGAAGAAGTGGAGGGCCTGGACAAACAACTTTGTCACCTGCTCTAACTATCATGAAGCACCCTGCTGGGACAACACTAGGTTTTGAAATGACTACTTTTTTTCTATGGCTCTTGCTATGATTTCTGTGGATAACAACAATGTCCTTCTAATTCTTCAATCTTCAGCTTCCTTTGCCATTTAACAATTATAGTCATCATGGCAACTTCACACTGTCGACCAAGAGTGGGTGAGCTTGCTAATGTACTGAGGGACTTTGGATCTTTTCCAAGCAGAGTATTTTCAATAACATTTTTCTCTTTTTCACAGTGTCGTATCTGTTAGAATTGCTTGCAAGCAAGGACAGGAGGGACACGTTTTCCCAGATAATGGCAAAAGACAAATAAAATACATCCCATTTAAAAAAAATAATAAAAATTAACAATCTTCAGAAAATATGCCTGAAAAAGGAGAACAATAAAACTTTTGATCAATTCTGGGTCAGGACCTCTTTGTCTATGAAGAGGCAGCGTGAATTATTAAAGCCTTGGGTCGGCAGCAGCCCTGTTAACACGACGCTGAGAGAGCCTTCTCTACCCTCACCTTCAACAGGGAGAGACACAAGAGAAAGGCAGTTGCACTTTCTTTCCATTATTATTTTGGCAATGTAGAATAATCCCTGATTGTCTGTGTTAGCAATACTCTTCCTCCCTTCATACAGGTAATATTGCTGCCTCAGCTCATCTCTTCTCGAGCGGAGCAAGCCCTGGTGGACAGCGATGCTGAAGGGTCCATCTTGTTTTCCGCACCAGCTCTCTCACCTGTTTCACCCAGCTGCAGGAGGGGAGTCACTCTCAGGCTCAGGAGACAGCCTGCACCCCCATCAGGCATTTTCCCCTGCCTCTAACTTCCCTTCAAGGCTGTCTTCATACAAAGAAACCAAGGAGAAGAATTAAAATTCTGGTCTGCCGCCTTGAGCCAGACTCTTTTCTTTACTAATGTATAGTCTTACTAAATTCAGAGGGGGCTCTTGTGGCATATATCGCAGCACATTTACAGCATACTTAAGACAAGACTTTCTTCCAAGACTTCTGAAATACTCCTGCACAACCCTCTCTGGTAAGGACAGATGGCTGCATTCAGAGCTGCATTGAAATGAGAGAATTTCCACAAGCATAAAACTGAAATAGTATAATGGGAAATCAGAATCTCAGTGTATACCATATTGGTAGCTCTATTCCTGAATCGCTATGCTTTTTGGGGAGAGGGGCATTAGATCTTAATTTTGATGCACTGCTAAATGACTTCCTTTTATGTTTAATGCATTTTTAGCTTACAAACCACTCAGAAGTTGCATTTTTGCCTGCTAAAGGTAATAGTTTCTATAGGAACTCATGGCACTTCCCCACTTCCTTTTCTACCTGTCAACTTCTAAGAAAGAACAAAGAATGATCCTATTCTTTTTTTTAATCAAATGCATTTTATCTCTTTGCTGTTCTGGGTTTTACTGTGATGGGTGGGTGGGTGAAACTTTAGGGATATCCTTTATCATTTCTGAGAAATGTGGCAGACCAGACGCCTTCAAGGCAGCGCTAATGCAAGGGTGACTAATGAATGAGCATGAAAAACGGACACTTGTCAGCCAGGAATTAGATGTAAACCAGAAACGAACAGAACAATGCAGCATTACTGTCAGGGAAAGATGGATTTCTGCCCTTGGTAGACCTTAAAGACTCTGTGCTCCTTCTAGTAACTCCAATGTCAACTTTCCTTCTATAACAAACAATTCAAAAAATGAGCAAGCTTTAAGAGCACAACAAGAAAAACATTATTTTCTATCCAACTTTCATATTAACTATGCCCGTTGAAGTATGTTGGGTGTGTGCTTTCAAAGAAATAAGGTTTTAAGAATGTGAAAAGACCTTCACAAGAAGTACTTCCATATAGAAGATAGCTCGCTTTATATGGGTAAGTTTATACAGGCATCCGTATAAAACCAAACATGTCATAAGCAAAAATGCAATTAAAACACTAGGAAAAAAGGGAATATGGCTTGATATTATTTTAACCATTATTAGAGGATCAATAGGAAGCCAAGCTCTCCACTTCAGGTTTACATCCTACCATTGAAAGTATCCTCAACAGGCAAGGTTCAATGCTGTTTTAATTTTACCTAGCCTAATAAGAAATAGCCAAACAGAAAAATAATTGTGGAAGAAGAGTGGGAAAATGCCACTGATGTTCTACAAAATGAAAGAGGATCCACATGCTTGTGAAAACACATCTCACTGCATTTATTCCTAAACTTGGATGACTGATACTGAGTTGGAGAGTCATGACTAATATTGTAAAACTGGCCTATTCCTCTTCCATCACTTTCCACGATACAGGTGGAGTTAAGAGACACCTTTTTCTGCAAAAGAGGCATTGGAGACTGAATTGCAATTCTAAATGCAAGAAACCATGTGCTATCAGGCATACTTTCGCCTCTCTTTTCTGTTCGCAGCTGAGTCTATGACCTTTGTGCGGCAATCAATCACACTGGTGGGTAAGTAATGGAAAGGTTAGGTACAAAAAACTCCTTTTTTTTTTTCATTTTGTCCTTGTGGGGTTCCAGCTCTCTGTTGTTAATTAGATCAAACCAGATTTCCACCGAGACAGTCACAGGAGTGTCATCAGTCTGTAATCCAGGGGATGCCTCTGAAACCTCTTATCAACTGCTTTTGTAAGTGTGGTGTCTTGCCCTGCGGAGGCCCCTGCTGTATCAGCTGCATGCTGGGTGTTGATCAAAGCCTCCTGCCCTCCTTCGGTGTGCTGCTGCTCACAGGATGAGATCACAGCTGGACAGGGCTCTACTCTCAGCCAGTCCAAGCACCAGCGGCTGGAGCTGAGGACAGAGGAAGTAAGGCAACACCTCAAAACCCCGACTTTATGCTTAATACAGAACTCTGTGTTACTCTTCCCTTCTCTGGAGGGGCTGTTTCACATCTGGCCGTCCCTAAAGACAAATGCTGTGGCACCACGAGGCTGCCCCAGCCACCTTCTCAGCCTGGAGAGGAACATCAGGGACGGTGGAACTTCCCCCTTTCCAAAGATGCCTAGAAGCCCGCAGCTTGGGCTGAGCTTGTCTGTAGCCCTCTGGCAGCCCAGGGAGTGAGGCCTTGGGCTGCCGTCCCACACAGCCAAGAAGCAGCATCAGCTTTCACAGCTGAGCAGCTGATGGGGACTGAAGCAGACTTCTTGGAAGTGCACAACATGTTTTGGGGATGCAGGCTGCTACATCCGCTGACCTGAGGTATGGAATGAGGTGAGGAACACCCTCTGCTTGTCAGGCTACAATCTGCTTTACAGCCTGAACAAACAGGAGGTGCAGACCTGTCAGCCCCTCATTCTGCCAATGACATCTTCAGGCAGCTGGGGATAACGCTGCGCCCTGATGACTCCTTGGAGGCTCCCCGCCTGCATGTTTGCAGAAAAAACATTTTTTCCCCTCCTCTCTTCAGCTCTAAGCTAGTTCAGTCAGGTGCTGGTAAGAAAAAACACTCTTTTGCAACACAGCTTCTGCATCAGCTATGCTTATAATGAAGAATGACCCACTCAACACATTTGGTATCGATACAACTGTAAAAAATACAAGCAAGCAAACTTTATCAAGAATTCACTGAGCAGATGGGTTCCCAGGTGTACATTGATCGCACTGTTCTCCTCCTCCTATATTTTTACTTGATAGCTTGATATTTCTTGCTATTCTTCGTAAGCTTAATCTGCAAACTAACTTATAATCTTAATTCTATTCATTATTTTATTTGGTGATTGAAGATGAAATACAAAGTTCTTGTTTTTCAAGTAAATCTAAACATAAAGTTCAAGTGACCTAACCTCAACAGGTGCCTTTTTAGATGACAGATATACTAAAGATAGACATTAGAAACATCAGGTGTACGTTGCAATTCATAGGTGGAATTGAATTTACAACACACTGAAACACTAAAACAGAAAATAATTTGTATAAACATGGTATTTTGTTGTTGTTGCTCTTCTGATACACTAATCTGACTCACACAGCTGTCTGGCCACTATCAAAATATGGACAACCTTTGGTTAACTTCCTGACTGGGTCTGTGCTTCACCATCAGGCACTAAGCAGACTTTACTGAAAGATGAACATTTCTTAGGCATGCCAGTGTAGGTAGGATACTCTCAAGGCTCCTACTGAGGGATTAAATTCATATAAATTCCGTAAAGGGGTTTCCTTTTGTTTTTTAAGCAATGCTAACAGTGAAGTCAAGTCCATCTTATTTTATAAAGTCTTAGCTCTTTATTACAAAGCAATGCGATTTGTATTTATTACTGTTGCAACTCCATCCTTAAACTTGGAAGTCAGTCATGCCTGTTAACTTGGGAAGTGGTACAGAAACATGCCTGTCAGGAGCAAAAACAGAGTGGTATCAAATATGCTAAATGCTCAGTTAACTTCTCCGCTGCCCTTCCTGTGATTCAGTAATCTCAGCTCAAGACCACGTGCCTCAGTAACCCCTTTATTAACTACAAGGAGCAGATATTGATTAGTAGCAACTTAAATGGTACACAAGGAAGGAATTAAGGTCCTATCACTGCTAACTCTCATACACACTTATCAAAGTGCACAAAACACATTTTGGGGTTATTTTTTAATACTGCATGTCCTGGACGTACTTTCCTATTATAATTTTCAAGTGACGTCCTTCCCAGGTCTCTCTCCTTATCTCAACATCCACCCAACTTTGTTTCTATTACAATGTGCTCTAATGCTTTGGTGGCTACAGGAGCATGTCCTCACAGCATTGCTTGGGTTTGGTGTGTGAAGAGAGGGAAGAAAGACACGGCAGCAAGGTAATGCGGAGCATGGGCCCCAGTACTAAACGGTGAGATAACCAAGTGCCAGTAAAGAATCTGTGATTTTTTTTTTTTTCATATCTGTTTCTTTGTACAACTGCATAGCCCTTGTAAGCAGAGATAAACCATCAGGTGAACTAGTCTACTTTTCGGTACTGCATTTATCTTATCAATATACATTATCTGACATGCATATATTAGCTACATTCCTTTGAAAAAATGTCTGGGGGAAAAGAGGCTTTTAGATAAGTACATAGGAAACATATCAAATGATACAAAAGACTAACAAGCACAGTTCCCTACTACATCAGGGCTTTTTAAAATGATTTTTTTTTTTAATTCTGATTTTAGATAATGAATAAAGGAAAAGAAGAAAATATACACAATCATTACACCAAAAAGGATCAGGTAACAGAAATTACGGAGAAAGCTGCTATTTTCATATAAGTTTTCAATAAATCCAAAATCAGGCAGCAGATTTAGGGCTTATATTCTTACTATGTTTTCTCAAGGACAGCCTGGGTTAACATTATGAAGTCGGCGAGGCTACAGCAACACCAAACTGGAGCAAATGAAAAGTGAGGCTGCTTTATTCACATGGGCTCAGAGCAATTTGTCTTAGCTACCCCTTTATTATCTGATCTAAAAATTAGGTCAAATCCTGCAGCTATTGTTTAGTCTTTATCAGATGTATTTTCCAGTGGGTTTAACTCTACTCTCAGTTACACAGGCTCAGGCCTCATTCATCCTTTTAACGGGAATTTTGCCCTGTTAGGTTTTATCTGTTCAATGACATCAGTCTTGTTACATAAAATTCACATTAAAACTTTATATTGGGGTTTTTTCAACCAGAGATGAAGCTACCCAAACCCTCTCCTTCCTCCCTCCACAAAAGTAATGTTTTTTTAATTGAGCAGAAAAACTGTATGAAAACATATTAGTGACTCCTAGTGCTCCTGATAGGATGTGCCTAGAATAAATAAGAAACGTGTGAATAAATAGGAAATGCATTTTAGCACTTTCACAGGCCAATATCTCAGAAAATTATATCTTTCCAGCTCCACCAAGATATACATTAGGTGTCCCTACTTGGTTAATGAGATATCTAGAATGGCAAAGTGAAAATTAATCCCAACAAATCTGCTATTTTAAGAGGATGAAATGCTCAGCTCTGTTCTTATGGGAGACCAATGCCTCAGGAAGATGAGTTCCATGAAATGGGAAAAAGCTGAAAATAATTATGTTTCTATCACCTATTGTTTCTCCTCCTTTCCAGAAACAGCCTGCACAGAAGGGAGTGATTTCCTAGCAGACTTGTCGTCCAGGAATGCAATGGCAAGATGCTGTTAAATGCCTTGAACACTTGGGGAAGACAGGATGTTGGCAATAGACTCAGACTCTTTTCCTATTTATATTGCTAGCATGGGCAGCCTTTGAAAACCGGCAGCATCTTCACTCCGTATTTATAGATTACTCCCTTCCTGAATAACTGAAGCTCTTGGCCAGAGTGATGTTGCAATTGATTTTCACAGAGAACTTCCATTGACTAGGTTGTTATGTACTTTCTGACATATGCCTGACCCCGCATTAAACAAATACAAGCCACTTTTCCAGGATGCACATTTTTCACACTTTCAAATTACTTTTCAGTTAATTCTATTACACGCTCAGTGAACAGAGATGTTGAATGCTTTTTTTTGTTTGTTTGTTTTAATAGGGTGCAGCTCCAGCCCTTGATAGGACACAGTAATTCCGGAATAAGACTGGTGGGCATAAGGGAGAGAAGAGAGAAAGAGAAGGAGAAAAGAAGGAGGAAAAGGAGAAAGAAGAGGAGGAGGAGGAGAAGAAGAGGGAGAGGGAGAAGGAGAAGGAGAGAAGCTTTTCTTAATGTGCTAGGTAGGGCTAGTTATGTTATAGTTGTACCTGTTGAGATGAAATCACTGGGTTCAGATATTAAAATAAATAATAATATAACTTAAGCAGAGCGCTTTACATACTCCATTTACCCCTCACCTTTCCCAAAGGTGTCGGTGCTCACTTTTTGTACCAACTGAAGTGAAGACTGCATTGGTGACAAACATGCAGCTATAGCTGCAGACAGAGCTGGAGAGATGGACTCTTCTACCCCTCTTAAATTTTGGACATCCTTGATTTTCTCGATTAATAAATACTGCATGGACCCTATCTTGCATCCCAGACTCACGGCATGTTGTGTAGCCATCAGAGGACTTAGCAGCTGTGTTTAAAGTTTAGATAGGAAACAACTATTATATCGCCTGTATAGATCCAGTCCTCTGAACTCAAGGCTGTGAATATAGATGAGTATCGGTATATCTGAGTCCACAGTTTGAAATAGAGATCTTGCAGATCAAATGGCATCACAAAGTAAGGCATATACCCCACATCATATGTATGAGTTCCTAAAAAAATAGTCCTGAGTTACCTGAGAAATTTATAGAAATCTGTGAAATTGGAAATTGACAATTTTGCAGAGAATGTGCTTTTGCTGCTGTTTGAAAATCTGCAGTTTGAAGGTCTAACAGTTCAACCCTTAAACCTAAGGCATCTGTGTGATTCGCCTGTGTCACAGCTGCCCAAGAACCCCAAATTCAGGAATGAGAGGGTAAAAAAACCCTCACTAAAATGCAAAGCCACATTTGAGTTACAGGCACATAAAGCTCCCTGGAATTTATTTAATTAGACTGTTTCTAAAAAAAACCCCAACAAAACACCAAGACTCTAGAAAAATCACTGAACTAATTGTTGCTTTCTTGCCAAAACATGGTAAGAAAAAGAAGCAAACTTTATGTTATGAGTGCCTTCAACAGAAATTTGGACACCTGGGAAGAAATGTCAATTCATATAAAATAACTTTCATAAACATACAATGATTATGTGTTACATAGAAATTAAGTGCATAGGTATGGCAGTATACAAAAGTTACTTAACCATCAAGTAAAATACACTCAGACTTCTAAACTGTGTTAATTTAACGGTCATCTGTCAAGGACTAACTGGCAGGACATGAAAATCTACTTAATGAGGTAACTCAGGAGTCATAATCTAAAAAAAAAAAAACCTGTTCAAACATTGCTAAGCCTCTCTGAAGTGCTGACTGCTTAAAAGAAAAAAAAAATTAAATCGCTCTCTTTTGTTTCAGTACAGAAAAAGAAAATCTTGAAAAGTTTCCTGCCATGGGAAAGAACTATGCATATATGTAATGGCATTTCTAATTTTGCAGGAAGACTGTCTGTACAATAATTTAAATTCCCCTTAACCCTGGGGAAATTCTTCTCTGAGGCTAAAGCTCTCTTCTCTACTCAAAAGTACAGGTCCTCTACTTCCAGTCAGTTACTTGGACTAAAAATATTCAAAAATGGGTATTGAAATTGCACCTCCTAGATCTGTATCTGGATATTTACATAGAAAGTAACTCTTCTTCAAGGATTTAACCCCATAATACTTTCACAAGAAGAAAAGGAGAATCAAGCTCTAAATGGAGAGTTTTCAATGACAGAGCATCCTTCCTCTAACATATCTGTGAAAAGCTTTATTTGGCTGGAAGAATTCTCTTCTCTCATTATAAATTTTTAGGCACATTGCAGGAAATATAAGTATGCTGCAAACCCAGCCTCTAATGACCTTCTTCTCTCAAAATGTGTTTTTGCTGAGGTGAAAACAGTGGAAGATATACAATTCCAGATGATATATTTTGTTCCCATTATACAAAACAGGATTTCACCATGTGACAGAGAAAGGGGAGTCCCCAGTGTGACTACACTATTACCAAGAAAAGCACCTCTTTGAAAATTAATGAACATTAAATATTTGTACAGTCAAATGAAGATCTGTTTTCAGGGAACTGGTTGCCCTGTGTTCTTGGAGTCTAAGATGGGAATGGTTCAAAATAAATAGTTAGGTTAGTAGCTATGAATAACAATGATGAAATATTAGGTTTCAGATGATCACTTTCAATCTCATATTGCCAACCTGATGTGCTGAACACACACTTTTTTCTTTGTTAAGGAACAGCAGCTATATTATATGATTGCAGAGATACATATTTTCAGCTCTGCAGAAAAGGACCTGGGGGATCCCGGTGGACACCAAGTAGACCATGACTCAGCAATGTGCCCTTGCTGCAAAGGCGGCTAATGGTATTCTGGGCTGCATTAGACAAAGGATTGCCAGCAGGTTGAGGGAGGTGATCCTTGCCCTCTATTCAGCACTGATGAAGACACACCTGGAGTGCTGGGTCCAGTTCTGGGCTCCTCAGTACAAGAGAGACATGGACATACTGGAAAGAGTTCTGCAAAGGGCCACAAAGATGACTACCATCTCTCCTACATGAAAGGCTGAGAGAGCTGGGACTGTTCAGCCTGGAGAAGAGAAGGCGCAGGGGATCACATCCATGTGTACAAATACCTGACAGGGAGGCGTGTGAAAGAGCCAGGCGCTTTTCAGTGGTGTCTTGTGACATGACCAGAGGCAATGGGCACAAACTGAAACACAGGAGGTTCCCTGTGAACATCAGGGAATGCTTTTTCACTGTGAGAGTGACCAAACACTGGTACAGGTTGCCCAGAGAGGTAGTGAGGTCTCCCTCCTTGGAGATATTAAAAAGCCAACCGGAATCAGTTATGGGCAACTGGCTCTAGATGGCCCTGCTTGAGCAGTGGGGTTGGACCAGATGACCTCCAGAGGTCCCTTCCAGCCTCAACCTTTCTGTGATTCTCTGAAAGCAACAGCTGTCAACTAATTTCATAGCTTTCTTTGGCAATATTCCTACTCATTAGCTTCAGACACTTTTCTTGAGACATGTAACTGCTGTACTCAAGAAATACTGGTTTTGATGCTTTCCTCACACACAAAGGAGAAGAATGAGATTTTGCTCTTAGGAACAGGATAAACTGAAATTCTTTCAAATGCTTCTGAAGGCCTTAATTTTAGTATGCATCAATAACTGCAGATAATACAAAGCCTAACAGGTCAGAAACAAAATCTCTCTCCTGAATGGCAGAAGCTCCACTTTTCCTCACCCAAACACCATCGACTCAACACTCAGAGTAAAGACACTCACATGCAATGCGGACGTAGGCTTTCCGGCTCTTGGTGGTGCCTGCAGAGCTCCAGGCAACACACTGGCACCAGTAATCTTCGGGCCCGAAGAGCTCCTCGACTTGCTGGCGGGATATCTCAATGCTTACCTCTCGGACAATCAGACCTGTCAGGGTACAAGTAACGCTGGTCAATGTTATGCTTACAGATAGAAGGAAAGAAACGTAGGAACAGAAGTTTGCTTGCAAAGGTTTTTGTGAGACCTTACAGCTCTCTACCAGTATCTACTCAGAAACATGGACACAAGTATGTGAGGGGAAAAAAGCAACACTTTATCTGCATAATCAGAGAAGTGGGTGAATGACAAACTAAACACTGAGATTTTGAATGTTATCACATACTGCATGTATGTTAGACAAATAAAAGGCAAAGCACCTCAGCTGCTACAAATTGTACCATATCCCTAGGATGATTTACACAAAGTGATGATCCAGCCCAATTTTATTTTCATACGAATATCATAAAACCACAGAGTCATTCAATTTATATGACTCCCTTAGCTCTCTTGTATTTCATCTCCTTTTGCTGGACAGATACAGCACAGGGAGAAGACATGTTCACTCTGACACTGAAGTGCCCAGAAAAATGGATTTTACCATTGTAGAAAATGTCCCAATACTCTGTAATGATGGGCACATGTCCTGCAGGACAGTTATTGCAAGCTGCCGCCAGTTTGGGGACTATTACTGTCATTCATATATATATATGTGTGTGTATATATATATATATACTGCAGATAGTGCGGTGTTTTTTAGGTGATATTATAACACAATGCAATACACTTCAGTGCCTGATGGTCTCCCTGGCCCTGCCCTCCATAATGCATCTCAGTGCAACCCCCCCAAACCCACAGTCACACCGATGACAATGGTGACCCACTTGCTATCCTTTCAAGCAGACTAATATTTGCCCACATTTCCCACACAGTGCTCTCTGTTGGGAAGCTGTTTTGCTTCTTCTAAGTGCAAGGAAATATTGTGGTGTCTCAGACACCACTGCAAGGATTGTTGGTAATGTGTTGATCCTCTTAATGACAACCACTGTGTTTCACACTGACACAACCCCACTCTCTGCCTCAAAGTGCACTGCCTGGTAAAAATGCTCTTAATTCCAGCCAAGATACTGGGCGGGGGTGGGAGAGAGTGCTTACACCTCTTGTCAGTGTATTTCGTCTTTGTTGCCGATGAAAAGTATGAATAAACTTCTAATGTGTGTCTGCCTATAGAGAACACTATCACCATTCCAAAAATGCCCTCTCGCAAACAGCTTTGAATATATAAATCCACCTACAAACATTTTGTGTAGTGGAACTGATCTTTTTCCTTCCTGTACTACCAGAAAACGCAACTGAAAAATCCTTGGATCACAATATGCACAGTTTGTCCCCATCACCAAACACCACAGGGCAGGTCCTTCTGCTGAGCACAGACTTGAGCCCGTGGAGGTCAGCTACCCTCAGCCTCCCGCCACACGGCTTACAAGGTGATATTCATAACATGAATGTTCCCAGTTGTACAGCACGGCGCGTTCCTCAAGCGCTGGAAACCAGGCCAGTCCTTTGATTTGCCTCCAGGCTCACAGAGGCTCCATTCAGGGAGCCAACGATTAATTACTGTTTGTACACACTTGTGCACTGTCATTGAGGCTGCATGCTGTTTGCATCCAAAACTTGGTTAACAACTTAACAGCAGAAAGGAATTCATGCATGTAATACCATAGACTTCTCTAGTGGGAATGCCTCCTAATGAGATGCATTTTCCTGCTAGAGACTATCACAGCCTAGCTCCCTTTTTATTTCATTATCCTTGACATCTTTAGCCATTGAATAATCAGCTACTTTGGGGGAAACCCTTAATAGCTTTCCTCCTTGAAACGAAATACTCAAAATATGGCAACTGCACTCCGAAGGATGGAAATCAAAGTGGTGCATGGGCATTTGATATGCAGTGAACACTGTGTTATAAACTTGTTCTGCTTTGATGAGCTAATTTGGCTCCAAAAGGGGTCTGAGGGATAGCTTTTGTCCTGTTGAGAAGAGCATGAAGAGGGTGGGGAGGGAGCATGTACATTACATGCATAAAAATGGTTATATTTTCCCAGTGCAACTGCGGCTAGCCTAAAGACTACTTCAGTTCATTCCCAGTTTTTACAGCACTAGCCCAGGGAGCCTTTGAAGGTTACAATATTATGTTTTTATAATAAGGCTGATTATGACAGAGCTTGATGGAGCCGTGAACTTTGCTACCCGAGGGCTAAAGCAAGCAGGCTCATAATGACAGCACTGGTTAATAATGATTATGAAATAGTCTTAGCATTCAGGACACTAATGCCATTTTCTGACAGTCTGTTGACGATACAAAACCATACGACAAATAGCTCCCACCAAACGCACCAGCAGAACTTTTTATCTCTGACTTCCTGAGATGCTTTCTAATTCAAAAGAACAAGCTACTCCAGGTAATGTCTTTTGGGACAGCTGTAAAGTACTGATAGGTTTCAGGTTATTCAAAGTAATTTGGCCTTTGATCTTTGAGTAATATTAACAGTTGTGCGATGACAAAAGGGATGCACACCTTCTTTACACAGATGCCGCCTCTTTCTGCTTACAAGCAAAAAATATCATTGTGTCTTTGTCTCTAAGATAAACTATTTTTCCTAGAGTTCAAAATGTATCAAACCAGCTAGTGATGCCACGAGATCATTTGGGATGTCAGGATCCATGGCCAGAGCTCAAAGCTGATTCAACCACTCCTTCCCAGCATCGCCCAGTGGCACCTCGTTGCACAAACAGCCACGTCGATTTAGGAGAAACATCTCACCAGCTGAAATGCACCCAGCCTCAGACTCTGGGGCAAGTGCAAAGGGATGTGTTTCCCTTGTTGTACTGACTCGCAATCCTATTCCTTCTGCTAACACACTTCAACGTAACCCCTAACAGAAAATTGCTTTCTAGGCTAGATTACGAAAAAGGCAATTTGCTGAGATACCTCAGATAGCAACTGCCTTGTTACCAGCTGACATACTGCTGTACTTCAGATTGCACAGAGGAGCTGGTACAGTCTGTCTGCTTTCATTCAGGAGTGTATCGCTTATCCACCAAGTGGGCACCAAGTGCAGGACAACCCTGGCATGATGACTTCAAACAGAGATCTTCATCTTATCCCTGTTGAAGCTGCTTCTGCTTCTACATCAAAGAACAGTAGCTGAAGTCTTAAAAAAAGGCAAAAAAGAAAAAAGCCAAACAACTCATGTCTCAATATTTCCAGACAATGTGACACACTGTGCCTGTAGTTCAGGCAACTGTTTATCAAATTGTTTGATTATAGGTGAGTGCACAACCTCTGAGTGCAAAATTTGAAGTCACTTTAGAAAATGAGTCCCTAGATTTTGCCTAAATATATTTAGGACAAAACAGATTAAGAGATTAGCAGTAATTTATGCAGCATATAACCTACCTGGTACTATCCAACCCTGCTTTGCGACAGCGCTAAGTAACAAAATGTCACCCTTTCACAGAGAATATCTCCTCTACCTTACCTTCTTTATTAGAAATATATTGAATTCTTCAGTCTAGTTCCTCATACGGCTAAGCAATACAGCAAGTGAAGATATGCAGCATAAACGTTTTCTCACAACACTTGAGTAAGCTGCACATCTCCAGAATTAATATAATCACATAGTTGGTGACACAATCCACAAGAAGTCAGGATCTTCCTATTTTAAAGCAATGCAATAACAAACACAGCTGAAGGGAGATAACAGAAATGTGGGCTTCTAGAATGCTTGACAGGTCCCTTCTAATGCATATAAAACCATAAAGAGCATCTGTATAGTATTTCTAACTCGTACTCTCCCTGTGATGAATAGCTAGAATATGACAGGGAAAAGCATTTGCTTGCACTGTCCAAACCTGATTTGCATTCAACAAAGTGAGAACCATTTCTGTAGCCTCCTGCAGCCTATATGGATCTTGGGTACGAAGATGGATATGTGAAGATATTGGGCCTAATTACCACCACCCTGTTTCTGGCAACAAGACGACTGTGAAGAGAGGAGCTTTAAAATGAAAATGCAGAAACTAGAAGTAATTTAAAGCAATTCTTCAAAATAAACAGTAATTGTATCTTAAGATTGTTCACTGCAAAAAAGACAGATCCTTAAAAATGCATCCCCAGGTTGCTGGGCTCTTTCTGCACACGCATTTCTTTTCTGATCTCGGTGAATAACTACAGCATTCCCATGAGAGAAGCAATGTAAGAAGTTTTACAACTTGAGTACAAGTAATAAAAAATTCTCAGTAAAAAACAAAACCAAAAATATTTGCTGTCCTTGCTGGGTCCTGAGTATACAGATCTGGATCTGCTGGGTCATAAAAGATGTCACGGAGGTTGCTCAAGGCTGGGGCTATTTTTACACACAGATCAGTCAGATTTAATACACTTACCTAAACCTGGCATCAGAAAAAGACATTACATTGGTGGAATTTCCCTAAAGAGAGGTCCAAAACCCTGTAGCTGCTGGGAGACTAAATAAACCAGTCTAAGGTATCCTTTTACCCCTAATAGTTTTCTGTCCAACTGAGGACAGAGGATGACTTACAAGAGAAGGCTCAGGGCATTCGGCATAATAAGCCTGCGATTATGTCCCAGTCCCACAAACTAAACAGGTCCTTCATGAGTGACAATTTTACGTATTTGGTAGCACAGCATGTACAATTATTCATTTGGATAAAATAAATGTACCTCTGGGACTAATACAACTTGGGCTCTGAAGAGGAGTAGGAAAGAACCAGAACTTTACTTATTTCTGTATTTGCAAGTTAATGAGGGATTAATGAGTGGACAGAGGCAGAGGGCAGAGGGAACCTTGCTCAGTCTGCCTGCTGCTAATGTGTGCAGCCAACTGAGCACAGGGGAGAGGCACTGGCTGATGGTATATATCAAAATAAAATTACTACCCCTCCTGGAGCAAAAGGAAGTGTGAGGAGGGAATTGTGCCTTATATACATGGTCTTTTATTATAAACTGTATCCTAGAAACACAATCAAGCGAAGACACACTTCATTCACATGGTCCCTGAGCACTTAACTTGGCTGGCTATACAAACTGTGAGGTTGATTATCTGGTCTTCAGAGGGAGAAATGTTATCTTTTTTAATGTATGCAAATGTAATGTAATTGTATGATATTATGGTAGATTATTAGTAACTGCAATAATAACTCATGGGTTCTATATTGTACCCGCCAAAGTAATTGGCAAATTTCCCAATGATTTTAATAGGAGCAGATTTGCCAATCAGACTCATTTCTTTCTAGAGGGAAACAAAAATGTCTTGTAAGGTTCTGCAACTGAATATGACTGCTCGAGACCAGAAATGATCACTGTAAATGTCTGAAAACAGAAGATTATCATCAATTAATCAAAAGTAATTATCCAGCCTGGAGTCAGTCCAGGTCACAGAGTTAGTATCTACACCTCACTGGGCATCGTTCTGCCAAGAAATTATTTTGATGTATTTTGGCTGCCATAAATGTTCGGCATTTGATATTAATACCCCGCATGTGTGAAAATATTCCTCAGGACTTTGATAGAGCAATTTCTGTGGAAGTATTATAATGGCATGTGTTTGACCCTCTGGCACAACACTAAACAGGAGCTATTTAGTTGCAAGACTGAACTGCACTTACAAACTCTAAGAAACTGCATGGATAATTTGTTTATTTTCTCTGTAAGTAGAAGTTCAAACAAATTCTCTGCTTTTGTGCTTTCATTTGCCCAAAAGGTATTTCATTAATTAGTAATCACATACGCCATAGAACACATTTCTCAAGGAGATGGAACTTTATGACCTACTGGTCTGGAAAAAGACATTACTGTAATACATGCATATAGATTGCAGGTGTATCGCAGACACTGTAAATAAGTATGGAAATACAACCCATATTCATGCAGGTAACTTGCAACTCTTTACAAGTTCAATTTCTTGAAATCAGTACTCAGAGCACCCGCCCAAACCTGATGTTCAGTGCCGTCAGCTCCCTCCCTGCTTGGACAGGCGCAGATTCCCCCGATTGCATGCACCCCCAAATCTCCCTTCCTGCTGTGCGGTGGGGACACAGAGGGCAGGGATGCTGTTTCTTAATGACGTAAAAGAGGCTTTGGGGAGTCAGCAGAAAAACAGTTCTGGGGTAGGGGGATTCCTCTGCACGTCCGTGCAACACATACTGCTACAGAATCAAATTATATGGCACCTAACTTAGAAAACCATGGTGCGTCCTCATTCAGATCCTCAACCTAGACAGAAAGAAAAATGCGGTGGCTTGCTCAGTCTTAAAATAAATCAGTGCCAGTCTGAAACAGTTCACGCTTTCTGATTCACGGTTCCTTTTTCTATTTATTAGGAGGAGAGGAGAGTGAAGGAATTCTTTATGAATGTTGCTCAGTCAGGACAGATTTGAATGACGTAAGTATACGTACTTTTTAATGCAAGATGAGGGTGGAAGGAGAATCCTGATACCAAAAAAGAAAACGGGAGTTTTGCAATAATTTCAGGAGGGGCTGGATTATCTCCACAGTATTTGGCAAAAAGGATGAAAGCATTTTCAGTTCTCACAGTTCCCATCTGTCTTACATTTCATACAGAGCTTCATCCAAAAATCCTTAAAACAGCATCATGTTTTTTGCTTCATGAATGTGGCCAAGACCATATACCAAAGTGGTATGACTGTAAACAGACTTAATAAAAGGTAAACAGATTGCTCTCTCATTATGTAGTCCTTTGTCATAAGATTGTTTTCTGAGGGTAAAAATTCAGTGACCAAAGTCAAGAATGATGATCTTTTGAATTAGCAATAGTCCAGAACGATCTGTCCTATTTATTTAATTGCTAATCACACACGCTATAAGCAACCTGTCTCTGTAGCAGAAGGCTGAACACTTTACTTTGTGAAATAGCCTTTTTACAAAGGTAAAAATAAAATCAGTGCTATGTCAGAATTGAAATTTATTTACCCTCTTTCACAGGTAGGTCCCTTGCAGTAAGAGAGTTATTCCGCTCAAATATATGAGTACTTAAGCTATGGAATTTGGTGTTTAAAGAATGAATAAATAGGCTATGCACAAGAAGAATGGCTTCAAATATTAAAGTTCTTGCTGAGAAAAATGTATTCTGTGCATCCTAATGGGACAGAGATGATTGCATAATGGCACACTTTGCCTATAGCTTATTTTCAATATAGAGGATATGGGATCTTAACAAAAGACAGATAAACAGATAGATACCTAGAGACAGTTTAAAAGAGCAAACACCTTTAACACCCAGTAATCCTTCACACTGTGATTGCATGCACCTGATTTTGTCTCAATACTGCTTTTCCGTAAATTGTGGCTGGCTGGTGATACGAAATGACTGCATGAAGATCATAAACAATTTTCCACAAATATTAGCTTAAATGTTTAAATTAAAGGTTTCTAGCTATTTTTGCTCTCTTCATAACTTTCTCTTTAGGAAAAAGTTACATTCTTAATTCAAATTAATACAGATGAAGGCAACAGCCTAATAAAGTCAAGCTTGCCTTAAAACCAATGTCAAGTTTGCACTTCTTTGCATCAGTTAGCTATGGTATCTAATTACCAGCTAATGGTAGTGAGTTAAGCTAAAATCCCAGCTCCTCTACTATTTTTTTAACCTGACTGACTTACACAAAAATTACAAAGGGCTGTCTTCACAGGGATTTTACTTTGAACTGGAATTAAAGAACATGCATTCTGTTTGGGTTTTATTTTCTGTTAGTGAAAACAAGGCCTTTTTGTTCTTTTCCCATTAACATCTGAAGGACCAAGTTGTGCAAGATGCAGGGAAGATTTCAAAAGTGAGTTCTTGAATGCTGGTGGAAAAAAAAAACACAAACCATGTGCCCTGGTCCCTGCCAGCATGGTGGAGGTGGGCAGCACAGCCCTGTGGGTTTGTCCCCTTGGCAAAGGTAAAATAGCCCCTCTGCTATTTCCTCCCCTGGCCAACCTCAGCAGCTGATTGCTTTACATCAGCCTTGAACTATTGCGGTTTAATACATTAGAACAGCATTGGATTGCTTGTTCTCAGCCTATAAACAGTTCAGAGACAAAGGAAAAACACCTCCCCCTTGTTTTTTAATGGTGGCTATTTTCTGGTTGGAGGCATTTTTTGTTAATATGCACAAATTGCTCCAAAATGCATTGTTCTCTTCCACATGTAACAACATGTGCCTATTGTTGCTGCTTTCTTTTTTCCCTTTTCCCGGTACAAAACTAATAATCATGTTCCAGTGTAGTAGGACTCCAAAGAAAACCTCACTACAAGCATGTATTTACATTCAATCACAGGCATCATCATTTCTGAACTCACATAGGCTGAGGTCAAGGAGCAGAAACAAATGCAAGTCAAAGCATCTCGACCCGAGCCATCCCAACACTAAGCAACCCGGAGCTGTGGTACCCATGCAATTCTCTGCCAGGCTGGTGCTACTTACAGGGAGCAGGAAGAAGAGAGGTCATTGGCATAGGAAAGCATGAGTATGAGCTCCAGCTTTTGGGTCAAAGCCCAATCTTCCCTTCTTTTGGTTGAGGCACGTGCAGCTGAGAAAAGATGTTTTTTTGTTTTTTTCAAGGGCCAGGAAAAAAAAAAAAAAAAACAACGTGCCAATGGTTCATGTTTTACTTAAAGCTGCAGTTGAGACTTCACAAAGAAAATCTGTGCACTTTTTATTTCTGGTTCAGAGAATTTACATGCTCTTTCTAATGATCTGGGCCTTCAGCAGTGGGTAATGCTTCCCAGTCCCCAGCTTAGAGCTCATGTAAAATTGAAGCACTTTTGAGGCAGTTTAGAGCCTACAGATGAATCTCAATGTGCAGGCAAAAAGGAATAATGGTTGTTTAGCACTTCACTAGAAGAAGCCGAGGAAATTATGGAGGAAAAAAACCCCACAACTATTGAACTTCAAACATCTGGGAAGCCAACCGAGAGCATCTGAATTTTGAACAGCATGTTTACGTTCTCTTTGCGTGGGGGGGGGAGGGAAGGCGTGGGCAGGGAAAGGAACAATAAATGGGTTTGTGTGTAAATTTTTATATAAAAACATACACCAATTTGTTTATGCTATTGACTTACTGACATATATGTGTGTGTATATATATAAAATATATATCTGCACATGTACCACACCCACTCTGTGTGGTTTTGAGAAGCAGAGACAATGTGAAAATGCCTTATTTCTGTGAACTTGATGCAATGACACAGTTCAGTGGCTGGTGCAGCTATTGTGGGAACAAGGACAGTCGCAATGTGACACAAGGGGTCACTCGGGAGCCTTTCTCAGCAGTTGTTTTCCTATTTTTTTCAGTCCACAATGTGCAGGAACAGCAGGTTGGGGAAGAAGTGCAAAAGCCCCACCATTTTTTGCCATTGTTGTTCTGCATGCTACGGATGCCATCTCACAGCCGACTTAGGTATCTTGGAAAAAAAAAAAAAAGAAAAAGAAAAAACGAAAAAGACAAACAGCTGTTTTCAAAGCAGCTTTGTCCAGTGCGCTGTCAAGTGAAGTGACTTTCACCAGACAGAGTTGAAGCTCTGGGAATTTACTGCCTGCTCCCCCATCCAGTGTGTTTTCAGGGCTGTGCCAGGGCAGCAGTCAAAACACTGGCTCCTGAACGCCAGGAGATTTTTCTTAGTTTGTAGCAAATAAAAGAATCATCTCAGGAAGGCGTGCAAAAAGGCAGCCTGGTGGTCACAGAAGTCATTTCGTGTGTACATGTTTCTGGATACAGCACAGCTCATGATCCCATCAGCTACCAGGGATGCGAGCAAGTTGCTCTGCAGATCCATGTGACTTTTACACAAAAAGAAGAACTTTTTCATTATGTAAGTAAGTGCTGTCAATAGTATCCTTGTAATTCTGGCTGCCTCGATTTGTTTTTTTTTTTCTGGGTACTCACTCTGACTGAACTCCAATTCTGGTTTCCACCTTAGTTGAAGAACAGAAGGTTTAAAACTAAAGCCCAAAGCAAGCTTGATCCACTTCTAAGCATCATTATCTTTCAGGCCTGGCAATCCTTACTCCTCTTCAGAGGAGGGCATGGCAACCAACCCAGGTGCAGTGTCAGCACTCATTGCAGAAACATCATTATACAAGTCATTGGGAAGCCAAAAGCAGCAATCAAGCAACCGAGATCCTCTCTAAAATCAAAACCTAGGAGCAAATAATAGAAGAGGCTGCGAGGGCCTAAAGATCAGTATTCAGGGGGAAGAAGAGACACAGAAGAGCCTGACAAAAGACTCCCTTTCTGTTCTCACAATCAAAATATGAAGAGGGATGAGAAGCTATGAAGAATTGTGAAAGGCATCCCATCAAAACCTGATGAGAAAGAGCTGTACATAACCTTGCCAGTGAATGGCAGTCCTGCTGGTACCTACCACATCATGCTGCTCATTTATGTATGAATCAGGAATGCATGGGAATGAGAAAATGAATACAAGCAGTGAACCTGCAAAGGCAGCACAAAATTAGATCCTATACGGGTCAGAGCTGCATGTAACAGCCACCTCTCTTTGCCTTACACGTTAGCAATGATTTGGTACCCTACCCACATAGTGAAAAAAGCCTCACTAAATCTCATCCATGTGCAACAGTTGTTCAATATAAAAGGCTTTTTTTTTTTTTTTTTAAAATTAAGGATTTATCGTCTAGTTTTAAGCAATAGGAATTCTTCTACCTCTCTTCAGAGAATGATTTCACTGTCTAATGAGCTAATAGAGAAAAAAGTAGAAGATACTACTCAAGTAACTGAGACACAAGCGTACACAGACTTCAAGGGATTCAAGACAACACCACTTAAATGTCTTGCACAGTCACCAAGACCCTAACATCTCTTAACAGGGTTAAACCACATTTCCAGGGACTGCATCAGACTACAACTTGCTCTCAACAGAGAAAAAGTAAGGTATAATTTGCATCTTCCATTTCTCTGAATATTTTTTAGGGATTTTCTCAAAGAAACTACAGACCTAGTGGTCATACTCATTCTTGCATTTAATTAACTGAAACCCCTACATTTATAGGATGCAAGTGTTCCTGCCTTTGCACTGCCAGGGTGCTACTGACTGCAGCGCTTGTGTTTGACAGCACACAAGACCTTGGCTCTGCTGTTCTTTTCTACCATTCCTGTATCCAGAAAACAGTTGTTTTCCATTTAGGCCAGCAGACGCAGGACAGAGACTATCCTTTGGGACTTGCTTCCAAACCAAGTTGACATTTATTGGCTTTTCAGGCACCAGACCGCCCTTGCCGCGGAGGCTCCAGATCCCACACAAAGGGCGTTCAGCTCCAAAGGAGCCAGGGGACACGGATGGAAAAAGGAAGCATTGCTGTGCAAAGCTGTGGCTAGTCTGAAGCTGTGGTGGGTGGACTGATGCCTGAGGATGTCTTCTGGGGAATTAATGGGATTATGAGTGCGTAACAAAGGGTTTAATGAAAGAAAAACTTGGAGGGAGATAAGGTGTAGGCTGGAAATATTCAGAGGGGTATCCTCAAATGCTTCAGATGAATTCACTAAGCAGCCATATTCCTCTTCTTATTGTTTTAAATAACTTTATTTCCTGTCTCAGATTTGTTTTTCTAGAAGCCCACAGGAAACCTTCAGGACAATTAGGCGAACAGCTGCAGATAGGAAGTTAATGCTGCAATAAGAAATGAATAAATATCCTAAAGCTTTTATCTTTTGGTCCCAAAGCACTTTGTGGAGGTAAATAACAGAGACATTGAGTGATTTGCACAGAGATACATGTTGAATCCACAGAAAATTTGGAATAAGCAAATGACCCTTCCCATGGACCCATCACTACTCACAGGAAAAGCGTTGAGCAGGATTAACATGCAGGAAGAGTAGCTTTCTCTGGGACCCCCATTAGCATCCCCGAAAACCCTGAAGGATAGAGCAAGTGCCACGGCTGGAAGAGCCCGTCTCAGTCAGCTTAGCAGCATGAGGGCAGAGAGTTCACAAGGTCCATGGCTGCTGCCCATTAAGGTGGTGGGGCACGCACCCCACAGGGCAAAGAGCTGCTGGAAAGGACAGCATTAGCAGAACGGGCAGGTGTCAATGGCTGTGAACATGGAAAGAAGCTGTCTAGATGTAAGAGCCAGAAGCAGCCTTCCACAAAGACTTCTAGGGAAAAAAAAATCCACATACAACAGTTTGATTAAAGAAGAAATTAATGGTATGGTAATATGTGTTTGAATCTAAACTCAAAAACCCCTTTTTTGAGTATTTTGTCTTTTGCAGGCTTCTATACAAAAAGATAATCTTCCTGGGTTTGGGGTGGTGGTTTTGTATTGCCTATAATCAGATTTCCCTCCAGAAGCAAATATCTGGCCCAACGTTCTTATTCTGTTTATGAAGAGATTATTTCCCTTCTTTAGGTCAGGACTGACCTCAGTGATTTCTCCACTCCCTTCAACAAAAATAAACCCCATTTTTAATTCATATTCTAGAAAATGGTGATTCTCTGCCTCTGCGTGTGTATTGCTTCTGAAGTTTCCAAACCAGCTATTTTTCTATCAAAGTATACTAATTACTCAAGATAAACATGGAAACTTTGCTTGCTTGCAAAAAATGTCTGCAGCAGCTTTGTTGGCAGGTATTCCCTTGATCTGGGTGTGCTGGGGACCACATTCCCAGCAGCTGATTTTGAAGACGCAAACTGCAAGAAGAGAGAACTTCCCCTGCAGCAGTGATGGGCATGGGGCTCCTCTTCCCTGGGAGAGCTGCCCACCAGGCCACAGGGAGTGATAGGCAGAGTGAAGATGGCCTGAGTGATATCGAAAATGGCTACAACCTAAACGTCAAATAGGAAAAAACTGTGGGTTTGTTCATAGACTCTTACGCAAGTAAACAGCCTGTATTTCCCCGGAGAATTCCAGTTCTTTGGAGAAACAGAGTTGTCTGCTCCTTTCTGCACCAGCTGTAGCCTTTCAGACCACACATATAAACATATTTCACTTACAGCATCCTTCCAAAAAGGGGACAGACTTCGAATTACCAAAGAAAATGAACTGTAGTATCAATTCTAACCCACATCTCAAAACTATTAATAGAAGAGCTTGGGAAGAGATACACAGACACATTTTTAAATTTCCTTGAAATGAGTTGGATTAGGGCAGAGTATTGAAGGACCAGAGCTAAAAGTTGGCAATATGTTGCTGAGAAATAATTATTTTGAATCATGGTGCTTGATGTTTGTAATGGATTTGATCCAATGATAAATGGAAAATAAAATTACTTGTGACAACAGTGGAATGAAAACAATCCTTATTTATGATATGTGGCTACCCTTACTAACATAACCCCAAGGTATTCCACCCCAGAGAGTCAAAATATTGCAGGCGAAGTATAACTGCAGCATTTAGCATCACTTGTCATCTCCTTAGTGAAGTTAATAGGGAAACTGGCCACATTTGTTCAGAAAAAGAGCTTTTTTCCTTATCTTTTGGGCTCTTGAAAAATAACAGAATCAGGAGGCTACAGCAGGTCAAGAAGCAGCAAAAAGAGATTAAGGAATGAAGATGTTCAGAGGGGGTAAAGAGCATTAAGGAAAGGAAGATTTGTGGGTCACAGAAAACAAACGGAATGGTACCCCTCTGCGCTCCTCTCCCTGATCCGTGTTTACATAGGGGCGGGGCACACCTGAATTTCATGTTTGAGCTCCCAAATTAAGTTCTTCAACACTGGTATTCAAAGAAGTGCTGTATTTAAAAAGTAACAACAGTTTTTCTTATTTATTAAAAAAATACTAAGACCAACGAGCACAACTGCTCAAAATGAGAGGCTACATGATGATCGCTGCTGTATAATCAATAGTCCCACCTTAAACAACGTCCAAACAAGTTGATGGGGCTTTTGGCATTAGGGCAATGCAGTCTTCTAAAACATGGTGTCACAAACACCACAATAAACAGCTTTCATGAGATGTGCGCACAAGATAAAGCAACAGAGCACTGCGTGCTGGAAATGATTTTTCTGCCTTTATACACGGTGCCAGAAGAGCAGAGACTGTTGCTGTGAAGGTTTCCCCACTGCTGTCTCGGCTGCAGCATCTTGTAAGAGCTGTTTTAAAGGCAAAAGGGCAGACGTCAATCTTTGATCTTTCTGTTGAGAGGGTGATCTATTAAAGACTTAGCTAGCTGGGTGCCTACTCCCTCGACAGGCTGCCAAACCCATTGCTTGAGGTAACAACCTCCTATTTGCCAGATCAGTGCTGACCCTACGTCAAAAGCTCAGTCTCCTTTCATCAAATCTGCAAGTTATCCAAAAATACTTTATTAATGGGGAAAGGTAATGGTGGGAGGTAAGGGTGGGAATCACAGCGGTGGCTATGAAAGAAAAGTGAAACAAAGAAGTCTAAGATTTCTGTCTGAAAAGAAGAGCATATTCATCCACCTCACTGCAGTTCGATAAACCCTCTTAATCAAAGATCTTATTCTGAGCCAGACTCTAACTTCATCGTTTTCATTGATTTGTGGGGAGGCAGAGAGTTGAAGGGGCAGCTGAAGGGAAAGTCCTTGGAGCCACCTACCCTCCTTGCTGAAGGTTGGGTGGCACCAGGGATACTCCTGGGGGACATTAGGTCTTCTAAAGGCAGGACATGGGAAAAGGACTGGTGACTTCACCTGCTCCTTAACAGAGCCTCCCTCAGCATGCCTTTCCTTTGAGATTGCACAGCTAATCCCATTCATTTTGCATTAGCTGGGGCCTCAGGCCAGGCTCAGCAGTCCTTATTCCATCTTGCTGCTATTTGGGAACACCAAGGAGGTCATAAGCAAACTCCCTGAGCCCTCCTCTCCCTCTGCATCCCAGCAAAAGAAGATAGAAAGTGTAGGCAAACAATAATGCCGGCTGAATTGCCCAATATGTCTATTTAATTAACACTTAGAAGAGTCCCAAATGTTGTTTTCTCCTTGCTTGAAGGAGAGAGAAGAACAACATGTCACTGGCATTGCAGAGGGCAAGAGGGGTTTTGTAGATCATTTCACCTTAATAGTCATGGAGAAACTATTACAATGCATATCTACATTGAAAAGACAAAACAAGGTCCCTGTAGTCCTTGATTATTCTCTGTTGTACATCACTGGGATGCAGGGATTGATTTAGCAGCATTTAATCCCTCTCAACAAATGAAAGGGGTGCAGGACACTGAATTTCTATACATTCACAACTCCCCCACCACTGCAGAATTGGGGGGGAGGAGGGGGGGAGGTGTCTGAAAATATTTCTCCATACAAAGCACACATGCAAAATAAAATATTTTGCCATAGTCGTTTTCAGAGGTACGGTAATTTGGAAAACGTGCACAAATTGCTCTAACAATTATTGATGCTATTGAGCTTCCTGCCCTGTGACAATGGAATTTTCTTGCCCCCAAAAACATCAGTTCTGCAGGGTTCCTCTTACTTCCATTGCTGTTATCTTTTATGACAGTCAGCCATAAAATCAAATGTGTTCCCTCAAAACAACTTTCATCTTTGTTTTTTAAAACCAGTGTTCTTATTCTTTACATGTATTTTTTCCACATTAATGGGAAAATATTCCAGTGAAAACATAAAAAAGACCATGCCTTGCCTTGTATTTCACGTACATAGGAAATGAAAGAGTCAAAGATGTGCACTAAAAATTTTCAAAGCACCCATTTGACTTCTTTATGAAAATGCTTAGCTTTTTCCATAAAGAAGAAAAATTCCAGCGAGTCTGAGGATTAAAAACTGAATGTAATGATCTTCTATGTAAAGCTTCTGGCTTCTCAGACTCGATCATTGGAATTTTTTTTGCAAGACTCTCTCTTCAGGCTAATTTAATTAAATAAAGTGGTACTAGAACACCCTGTCACTATGACTGTTCTCATCTTCTCCAACCAGAAGACAACAACTCCCACGGAGTCCCTGAGCATGTTCTTTACAGCAATGCTTTACCTACTGTCTAAAAATAGCTCACAGCGCAAAGTGCATATAACTCTTATTTTGTACCTTCTCTCTGTTACAAAGAAAAAAATATATACACATAGGAAAAAGATATAAATATTTATTTTCCTCTCTTAAAAATTAACCTTCTGAATATATTCAACATTTCTATGTAGCAGCTCTCCTGAATGAGAGCTTGGCTGCACTCTCATTCCATCTCTTGTGCCACTGCTGCTGCTGTGCTGTTGTCTCTGGTTTTATCAATGACAGAAACAAATTTGTCTTCTAGAAAGAGTTAATGATCTCTACATAGATTTCATTCCTGGGCACAGGCTCAAAGTCCATGAACACATAATCTTTCGCAAATCAAAACCTATTTCTCTCTTTCATGCATCATTTACAATCCCAAGATGATGTACCACTACCATCACACCTGTATTTTAGTCCTCTTTCTTCCTGATTACCCATACTTTAGAAAAGAAAGCACAGGTGACCTTTACTTTTTTCCTCTCATATATTTTATTGTCTGTTTGTCTTCTTTTCCTTTGCTTTGCTTTTCTACCTGAAGAACTGAAAGAGAAAGCCTGGTTCAAAAATGGCAGCAGAAGACCGCCTCAGCATGGTGCTCTCCTTCGTATTTAGGCAGAACAGACCTTAAGACTGGTAAAATACCAGGAAAGAGGAACGCACAGTTTTCAGCTGCTGGGATTACATGACTGACCCAGCAGAAATGCTGCGTAACTGAGATCCCTTTGAGCCCCGGGTTACCCATGCAGAAGCTAGACCTAACCTGGTTTGTGGACAATTTCTCCAGCCTCTCGAACTGCAAGCCTGAAGCCAGCAGCAGCGTAGGCTTGGGCTGCCATCCTTACGCCACCCTCTGAGCAGCTCAGTCGCTCCTGCTGTGCCCTAGGTTACAACTACTGCACTCGCTAGCCAAAAATAGCAAATGAAACCAAAATAGCCTCAAAAGTGGTAGAGTCAAAGGGCTTTGCCAGCATGACTGGTGCAAGCTGCCAAGCCGACACCTCCTTTTCAGGCACCAGAATGAATCCTTCGTCACTGTCTCCTGCAACTTTTCCTCCAGCTCCACCTGCAGTGGATATATTTTCCCAAGCTTCCGTTGCTTTGAAGAAGATACTGTTTTACCACTGTCTTATATACATTGTTTACCCATTTCAATACTAACTACGTGCTACGAGCTCTAGATTGTCAGTCTGCTTACAGGAAGGTGCACAAACACTGCAACCGTGACATGCATTAATCAACCTTTTGGCAACAACCAGGTTGACTGACAAATTTAGGTTCTGATGACAGTTTCATTTTAACAAGCTATTAGTGTGACTGGATTTGTGGCTCTTGTGCTAATAATCTGATGTGTACAGCTTTTGACACCCTCCCCCCCCCAAACTCCAGTACATTATGTTAATCTCTAATTGGATATGGGTTTCATTTGCATATAATTGCTGCTGTTTGTTATGCAAAACATTTGTCCTCTAATATATTCAGAAACACTTTCAGAAACAGGCATCTCTCTTCACAACTGGCCTTCTACATTTGTAGAATGCAATTTGCTTTACAGCATCATGAAGTTTTCCTACAATGAGATTTTTGAGAAAAAAGAATTATTTTTTCACCTGTAGTAAAAAATTTCACCTGTAGTGAAACATTTTCATGTTTCTGAATGCTGATGTTAATAAAAGCTCAAAAAATGAACACAGTGATAGCTGCCCTCCTGCTTGTCCTTATTAATTCCAGTGGACCCCCATGGATGAAAAAAATTGAAGATGTGTTAAGTAACAAAAATTTATTTTCTTTAGTTTTTCTGCTGCAGTCAACTCATTGGAAAAGCCAATTCTTACAAACAAACAAACAGGCCCAAAGCTTAATACACATTTTTTCTACAGCCTTTCTTCCTACACCCACCCTTCTCTTTTTCAAGCTGAGAACACCACAGTACCGTTAAAAGCTTATGCTTTTGATCTCTGTGCAAATAAATGAGCTGAAACAAATAAAACGCAGTTCACAAGAGACTTCCAAGACATCTGGTAGAGTTATTTTTCGAAGTAATTAGACCAAGTGGTGGTGTAATTCCCAAATGAAAGGTACCTTCTTGCTTGGTATCCAGGTATTTCTCAGAGCCATCAAAACAGCAGTAAGTCCCGCTTCTCTGCTGGCATGTGACTCAAACTCTATTGATTACCAGTCTTCCCAAATGGGAACAATCATATCTTTGATTTATGTTGGTTTATTACTCAAGGTTTTAAACTTTTTTTTTTTTTTTTTTTTTTTTTTTTAGTTTTTTATTTTTTTTTTTTTTTTTTTTTTTTTTTTTTTTTTTTTTTTTTTTTTTTTTTTTTTTTGGTACTATGAGGGTCCTATTTTTCTTCCATGAATGTCAGTGGGATTTCTGGTATTGACTGAGGAAGGATGAGGCTCTTGGCTTTTTTTTTTTCTTTTCCTTACTAACCTACCGTAGCTCTCCTTCATACAGGCTCTATGGAGCAGGCAGAAAAGTGTAATGGAATAACAGCCAGGTGCTTGCTCTGGATCAATACACTGCCCTAGACTGTGCCCAAGTATGCTTCCTCCTTCTTTCTTGCTGGAAGCTGATTAAATTTCTCCTTTTTTCCTCAAATCTCCCCAAGAAAGCATCAGTCTAGGAACAACGCAATTCTTCTTCAACACTTTGGGGAGAATGTGGTTCTTGGTCTGTGGCTACGATACAGTGCAACCACTGGGAATTTGTGACACTGGGGAAGTGAACAGGGAGTAGACCTGGCTAAGAAAGCAATTCCATTTTGTTTGTGCACGGTCCTCCTGGATTTTTTGTTTTAAACTCTGGCAGGGTGTTTTACAGTCATGTTTTACTAACTGACTTGGATGCAGACACCACCTCTGTGCTATGACAGCTAGTGTTCCGTAATGCCAGATACAAAATTCACAGCTGTATCAAGAGTAAAGAAAAGTAGCTGCCATATGAAATAGCTGCTAGATTACAACAGTGGGCTTGATATTAATGCTTTTTAATTCTCACCCCTCCATGACATAACACAAACTCACCAGAGGTTTCATCTACTCTCTCATCCACCACATGGTCCTTCTGATGAACCCATTCGCTGTTGCACTTAAAATAGATCTGCGTGGCTGGGCTCGCTTTGCAGTACAGATTCACGGGCTTGTTCTTTACAATGTAAGCCTCTTCAGGTTCAATGAGGAAGTGGGGCAATGGCTCTGGAGGATCAGATGGAAAAGTTTCTGGAAGTTCATGAAAAAAATCATCATCTGTAGAGAAGAGACAAAAAGGACAAATGAAACAACCAAAATTCAGCTGGCAAACACTTTTAAGCACTTCCTGAAAATGTCAAAAGGACCATACTTTTCAAACGTTGTCTTAGGAGCATTCCTACAGTGAGGCTTAAATGCACTGCTGTTTTCAGACTAGAAGAAATTGTTCATTACATCCTGAGCTCAGTTTCCTCTATGTGTTTTGACAGGGATGTGCACATTCACATGTCTGGGAACAGTCTTTTGTTATCATCACCAGCAATACTAGCAATAAAGCATTATGTTAGTGCTTGGGAGAGTTGCCTGCAAAACCGTAAAAAAGAAATAATAGAAACTTTTGGAGGCTTCAAGGTCACACTTTTCAATAGCAACTTATCGAACTGTTTAATCAAGTGCATGCACAGAGCTAGTATTGGCTGGGGCTGGTACAAATAGGAAATAGCGCCTTTTGTTTCAGATGAACAATTTGAAATCTGCTCTAAGGGCAAAAGACTAAATGCAAGTCCAGTCTGTGCCTCTTTGTTCATACTCTGACTCTCTTGCTAAGACTGTAATGACGGTGCCAAGCTATGCTTTATTTACTTCATTTGCAGTATACTGGTCTGTGCAGTCCTCACTATGGAGAGGAATCAGGAGCTGGGACATGGGGCAGAGCAGCTGTGAGATGGTGACCAACACGGACACGTGCTATTGACGCAATGAACCTCTGCACCTCTCTGGTGCTGCTGGTAATGAATAAAGTCGATGTAAGAAGTCTGGAGAAGGAGGAAAAGAATCCAGTGCACAGGAGACAACACTGAAAACACCTAACACACACAGTTTCTTTCTTCTTTCCCTCCCTCTTCCCAAATCCCCCTTTACAACCCCTCTGCCTCCTTCTGCGGAGGAAGTCTTCCACATCAGAAAGCACCAATTCAGTGGAGAATAACCCTCTTCCCACCCACCTCCCCACCTGCCGTCAGTGGACATCAGAACATCCAAGAGGCTCCCAGCAGCAAAGTGGGGCGGGGGGGCACCAACTACTGACAGATCCACCGGCAGCAAGCTGACGGTCCTGAAGGCCTTATTCAATCTCCCCCTTTCTGCCTCTGAAGCAGTTATCATTATACACAGTGACGGATGCTGCTGATGATCAATAAAACACCACAGAACATCAAACTAAAAGTACTGTGGAAGGCTGGCTATCTTCTCCCTGCCAGTCTTCATGAAGATGAAATGTCAGATGGATACCTCCCTATACCTGAGACATGCCTGTGCAGGCTGTGTCCAGAATTACAAGGGGCATGAAAGGCTCTCCTTCCAGCTACTGGTTTTGCAGAAAGACAAGAAAGAATAGGAACAGATGAAGGAGGCAGGGGGAGAAGGTAATATGGTACCCATCCATGTAGCTGTACGGAAGTAGACTGTACATATTTATCAGTGATGGGAACACCTCACAGAACAAGAGATTTTGTGAACCTCTGGAACTATTTATGAAAAGAACATATATTCACCAAATTTTTTATTTTGTTTTTGGTTTTTTTTTTTCCTTCATATTAATTTAAAAATACTCCTGCCCCTTTGGGTGTCTCATTTTGCAAAGAGTAACAGGCCTGACTCACTACTGCATCACTCCCTGAAAGTTAATAGAAGTGAATTGGTTCAGTGATAGAAGAAAGGGCCACTAAATAAGGCCTGACATTTTTCTAGCAAAGGGAAAATCTGTCACATACTATTCCATTTCCATCTCCAACTAATCATCTCCGAATATTCAAATTAAATTTAATTTTTATCACTTTCCCATTCTTCCTTTTTTCCTGCAGTTTCCTTTCCACTCTGACCACACCAGCCTCCTTTTTCTGCAGTCCCATTTCCTCTCCTTGTTAGGTGTTTCTTCCTCACTCAATTTTGCTTCCCATTTTTTGGCTTCATGACAACAAAACATGTTTGAACCAAAGCAAGAGGCTTTTCAGCATTCCTCATCCCCTTCTATCCATATCTCCTCCTCTTCCCCACTCCCTCTCTCTCCCTCTCGCACACGCTGCTCCACAGATATCCACAAAACAGAAACATTAGGGATGAATCATTTCCCCTGAATTGCCACAGGACGTATCTTTTTCTTCTGGTCATTTAATTGCAAATCAGCGAGCAGACAGATGGAAACTAACAAAGCACACATATGTTTTATAATTAAACAAGTATTGCTTCACTAATTTCTGGTGACTGGAAGAATAAATGTATTTATTTTCACCACTAGATTTCTGCACATTATCAAAGACAATACTTACGCTGCCTGAGCAATTAACTGCATCTTATCAAAGATGTAACTAGAAAGTCTAAAAGGAAGGATCAGCAAACTGCAGAAAAGAAAAAAGGTGCTTTTTAAAATTGTTTCTTTAATCAGTCTGGAGAATGTGTGTGGGCTTTGGCTTTCCCTCCTGAAGGTAATTGCTTCTAAAGTTTAAATATTATTTTTATGTTAAAGTGGATTCACAATACTGCCCAGTACGCAACAACCTAGCCTCACATTTTGATTGTGGCAATAGATGTTTCTCTCTACCAGCCTGGCATCCCACAGTCAGGTACAAGCCAGTTTTCTTACTGGCTTCTTGCTGTAATTCCACCTTACTCTTCTTAAGCAATAATAAAGTCCAGCTTTATTTTTCCACACTCATTGCTATCGAGAGGCATCTGATCTGCTCTTAAATGCGAGGGATATAGAGGGAAACCATTCACAAACTGTCACACAGAGTGCGCAGAGGCTGCCTTGTCCCTGGAAACTGGCATTTAAAATCTGCACTTTTAGAAGAAATTTAAGATAGTAGCCAAGACAGATTTTTTTGGCTTTTTAAACTGGAGGGTGTTCATTCAATCCCTGCCCTTGTACTGTTGCTTTTAGGAGCAACATTGGAGTTACTTTTTTTTATAGAGCAGATTCTTAAGAGTGGCATCCAGAATACAATCACGACTGGTTTTTTTTTTTTCTGTGTTTGGCATTAAAATCCCAAATTGCACTGCAAAGCTAGTCCTACCTGCAATAGCATTCAGGGCCCCTCGCTCCTTCTATTCACTGCTGAAAGGTAACAGACGGCTTTACCAGCCTGTGCCAATCGCAGAGGGAAGTCACTTGGTGTTCCCTGCACTCCCAAAAGAGATGGGATCGGCTGCTGTGAGAAGGCAAACGATTCAGCTGCTGATTTGGGACGAGGTTGTGAACACCTTAACACACATCTTGGATCGAAGTCTTGCATTTCATTTTTTTTTTAATTAGACTGATATGCTGTTATGCTTTCATTGCAATGCTTGCAGCAACATGCAAGCACAATTATAAGGGCAGTGTAATTATACAACAAAATATTCTTAAAAATCCAACACAGATATTAAGCTCTGAAAACGTCAATATAGGACATTTGACTGTGTTGAGAGTGTTTGCAACTCTCTGCAAAACGAACTTTTGGTAAAACTGAAGCAATCTCATGAATCTGTGTTTTCATGAGGCCATGGTTTCCAACAACCTAACAAGCACTTCCCTCAAAGTTTCTCCTGAGCAGCTCTAGTTGAGCACAGGTCATTCCTCTGCCCATACAAAGACCAAATTCTTACTTCGTTTTTTACAGGGATGACTGTGTTACAACCATGTGGCCTGCTGGGCCTGTAATTTGGATAGGGATCACCTCTCGTTGCATGCTCCATCTCTGTACAAGGGGATAAATCTTGCCTGAGACTTTGATCTGAATCTTCATGATGGTTATCACTGGTTATTTAAAATGTTCATCTCCCAACAGTGCAACAAAGCAGCAAACTTTATGTCTCTCTTATTTAACTCTCCTAAGGAGTTAGACATTTTTTCTTCTGTCTGGAGGAAAAAAGCTAATTAAACCATTTGGGAGGGATCTGGGTGTGTAGATAAAAACAAACACTAAAAATTCACGTTCTTGATTTCCAATCATTATATCAATGTCATGTGCAGAGAGTTCCCCTTACAACCTTGATCAAACACGAATACAAGGCACTCATCGTTCTCCCCTGTTGTAACAAATCCCCTTCTGTGCTCAGTAACTTTGAGCTGCAAGTTTACTTCTGCAGTATGTCACATTCATCTTTATTTTCACATAATAAAGTATACAGCCCATCTGTTGTTATTGACTGATTTATATTAGCAAGACAAAAGACCTGATTAATGGTACCACTAAACTGGTTTCACTCATGCAATTCATTCATATTAAGAAAATAAATTTTAAAAAGCCATTTTAATCTATAAACTTAATTTGGAATTTTTATTTTAGTTGCTGCCCCAAATACAGATATGTTCTTTTATTTGCCTTCTGTCGCATCTGAAAACTACTTATATTTTAAAGGCAAGTCATATGCGAAATCTAAAGGAACAAGTCACTGAAGTGACCTGAACAGTGTCGCTGAACTCAGCATTGACAGACGCTGGCATGGACTGTCACACAGAGGAATTCTAGTTTGATTTTAGTTCAGTTACCTTTTAAGGTAAAACAAATCTTTGCCTAAATCAGGAACCTTTTGATGTTAGGAAAGGTCTTTATTCTTTTCATGCATTTGTTTGTAAAACTGTACATATTATAGCTCTTCATGCATAACAAGTGATATAGGAGATTTTATGGTATACTTCCCTTTTTATGGACTAGCATCCCCACTCTAATCTGTGGCAGGAAAATATTGTGCTCCATACACCAATCTATTCATCTCTAGATCACTAGTTTTATTACTATATATCAAGCTTTAATTCTCATCAACCCAGCATATAACTCACTATATTCCTGAACTGCAAGACTTAAACTATTATTGCTTAGATCATGATATATTGGACCATTATCTCTTTGTGCGAGACCTGAAGCAAATTCTTCTCAAATGGAATTTACTTCAGAATGATTCAAGAGCAATTTAAAATGAATGGCTGCAAAGCTAATTCCATTTGCATTTGGATGCCCATCACTCGGCAAGATCATTCTCCATGCATCGCAAGAAAGGCAGCTGGAGTTAACTGTATGGATGGGATTTCTGTTCAGGTTTTTAATGTTATGATTAAAAAGCTTTCTAGAGCAACAAGTATTGTTTACTGTGAAATTAACAGCAGGTGCTAGCTCGGTAAGGCAGCTTATGAGGATGGAGGCAAGGGTTTGGTTTACAGCGCACACATTTTCAGGAAGGGAAAACTGCTGAGCTGGAAGCCCTTTGGTTGCAGGGTTTTCTGTCCTCCTAGGAGGGGCACGTGATATCACGGTGCCACCAAATAGGAAGCAAGGAAGCAAAAAATCCTGTATGCCATATAGCCTGCCTCCATCTTAGAGCCTTGTAATATCGATGGCACTATGAATCCAAAATTAGGCCAAGTTGAATGAGAAATGGCAGAAAACAGGACTTTTTCTAAGAATTACTAATGAGTCATTTCTCGAGAAAGAAAACACATTTTCCTACCCTGCCTGGGGGAACAGGAGGAGGCGGAGGGTGGTTTTCTCAGCACTCATCCTTTGTCAGCCCTATCTCCAGCTGTCTGCAAGGTAGACATGCAATAAGGCAAGCACACATTATTCTCCAGCATCTCAAAAGTGGAAGGTTTCACCAAATATCCCAGGAATATTTTATAACAGGCATAATATTTGGCCAGCCTGGGAGGCTGGCATCCACTCGCTCATAGCTGAATTCACTGCAGGCCTTTACGTGCCTAAAATGAGGCTTGGTTTTGTGGCAGCCCACAAGCCAGATGCTTGCCGCACTCTCAGAGGAGCAAGGTCAAGGGAATTTCAGACTCAGATTTACTGAGCACCCACAAAATGAAATGCTTTTCAGCAGGGAAAGCAGAGTGCAGGCATGGTCGGGGAAAAGTGATAGAGAAATCGATACGGCATGCAATATTCATCTTTTTTTGGGGTGACTTCAGTCCAGAAACAGAATAAATAAAGACTGCAAAGAGGAATGAACTTCCTCTGCACCTGCAACGGCTTGGTGACAACCGTCCTAGTAGATCTCAGCTTAACAACACATCCCCAGAGGTTAAACACAAGCTTTGCATGCACTTAGAGAATGAGGAACATACCCACTGAGTGGCTACATATAGATCAGAAGGCTGTTGGGCAAAAGTCTCCCCCCAAACACACATACATCAAAAAAAACCCCAAACACATCCTTTCCTGTCCTCCTGTACCCCTACCAAAGAAGCAACTTCCACAGAGGCATCAGAAGCAGTACATGATCCACTGTCAGCCACAGGCACCAACCTGGAGTCCTTTCTAAAACACAGATGATGGGCATCTAAGACATCTGAAATACTGGACTTTTGGCTCAACTAAAGAGTTCAGGGAGGAGGTTTCCATTATTCAGTGACAAGCCTACTACATTGGACATCCCAAATAAATAAAAAGGCTACCAAAGGCCCAATATAGTAATCGTGTTTGCTATGCCCATCTTACCTCAACTAGCCTTTCTCAGAAATGAGAAAGAGAAGAAAATGCCATGCTTTCCCTTGCAACAGCAGTGCACAGCCTGGCATTGGACAGGGTGTCTGCTAAGAATGGGAGCTTTGGTTCAAAAGCAGGGACATTTCGCAGTCAAAGCAGCCGAACAAGCGGCTGCTGGTGCTCCCCGCTGGCAGCACCGTGCTGAGCAGAGGCTTCTCCCGTTGTGCACTTCTGTCCGTGCTCCTGTTTCGCGCGAATGCTGCATGGTCAGATATAAAACCAATGGCAGAGGAAGATGAAAGAGAAACAGTTGTCGCTTGGCCATGGCCAAGGTGGACACTGTGCAGTCATGTTACCTATAGCAATCAGCTTGTGCTTCATTTCCCCTGCTTTGATAACACCATCTCTTTCTCTCAGGTGAATGGTTGGAATATATTTCATCTGGCTTATCCTGGTAAACTGCACCACTGGTAACCAACAATTAATTCCAGTGGAGAAGGATCTGATTTGCATCAGAGTGAGGAAAAGGAGAATCAGGTCTGGATGAGGAAAACACTGACTGCACCAGCTTTATAAAGCAGCTTGCAAGTTACATATTACTGTCTGGGGAAAAGGCATCTTCCCCCAGTTCGTTTAATTCATAATTATAATTAAAGTTTCTGCTTCTCTTGAGGCTAATGGCAATTTTATCATCAATCAGATCAGATCAGAGGCAAACCAAAGACAAAATGTGTCCTCAAAATAATTCTCGCAGCCCTCTGAAAGAGGGAGATATTTCTTTATACATCCCATTGTGAATCCAAGACAAAAATTGTGGGTATATACAGACAGGACATTTAAGGTTCTGTATGCAGAACTTTATCATTGCCCTGAGACAAAGTCCATCAGACTACCAGCTGTTGCCCAAACATGCAAAAGACGATATAGGAACTTGTTAGCATTGGACTCGGTGTAGGAAAATGCCAGAACATGGTATGAATTTCACGCAAGGCAATGAAAATACTTTCTGTTGCATATAAAGAGCATCAAGCTGTTCTTTGGGCAATGAGGTTTATGATAATTGTTGTCAGTATAAGAAAGCTAATGCAGTAATCTGCAAGTGCGAGTTATTATGAGGCTGTCTAACCATATAAATAGATAAAACAGGATGGAGGCAAACCATCGGGGGGTGAGGCTGACTTACGAGCACTGACAGTGTGAAATGCCGAATGAAGAGGCAAAAGTCCTGTCTCTCTGCTGCCCTGTCCTGTGCACTGTCAGTCACATCCCTCTTTGCAACACTTCCATTAATTCTGATGGAAACTTTGTTGTTGTGCTTCTACAGAGATACTGGATAAGGTTGGCTCAGTTATTGTGCCAAGGCTACAGCACCTGAAAACAGAAATACAAGCGCTTGTGCAAACAGCAGATGACATCAGGGACATTTCTTGGTAATTATTATCCTATGGAAGATGCCTTTCCTTTGTCCTGTTGCTCTCTCTTTCCATTTGTTTAAAACTAATAAAATATTCATGCTTAAAAAAAAAAAAAGCGGGTTGCATACTGTCTCCAAAACTTTATCTCCCTTACTCTGTCATGTAATAAAAACACAGACTGTTTTGTACACATGTAAGCGCTACTTTATCGAGCACACACACTGTATTCTGTAAGTGTGAGCTCTAGGCATTTAATCTAATCAGAAAATTAACATGACTCCTGTTAGGCATGGTTGTGCTGGTAGAGTTCATGCAGTTTGGCTGCATATTATTGCTAGTTCTGTTTTCTCTGATATGAAGACAGCGTATGAACAGCGGAGAAACTTCAGTGTCGGACCACAAGATTTTCCATCCTGCTTGTAAAACTGAAATGCTTTTTTTCCTTTTGAATTCTAGCTGGTGAAGGGTCTGTATGATGGCATGGGATGCCCTCCTAACCACCTGCAAAGCAAAGTCTAATTTGAAACATTTCTGACCCAGCTGCCTTTAGTAGTCATAATGGTTGACATAGGGTCAAAAAATTATTAAACCTCTGAGGAGCATCATTTCCTCTTCAGTGTTAGGCTTCACTTTCCTTTGACACATTAGTCCTGAACAGCTCCAGGCTCTTGACCCCTCCTTTAACCCTGATAACTAATTAAAGATGGACAAGGCTTAGGCTAAAATACTTTTTGTTAAACCTATTCATTCTCAAGTCCCCTTCAGGCACTCTTTGTCACACAGGACAGAGCCTGCCATATTTACATGAACATGAAAGTAGGTGCCTGTTACAATAATATGAAAAATCTCTTTTTACAAGACCTAACTTAACCTTTGTGGTTAGATGGTAGGATGCATTTTATAGCACGTAAAACATATTCTCAACACAAACTGGAAACAAGTTTCCTGGATATAGTCCAAAGCATACAATTCAGGAAAAATCCAAGGATAATTAACTCTCTATGTATTTTTAGAATTAAAAGTTCCAACTCAGGTTCTTCATCTGACTGCTATTTCTACAGTCTGAATGTGGTGTCCCAAACATGACGAACAGATGAAGAAATGATCCTGCCTTTTCTCACGCGAGGATTTCTTAAGGCTCTATCATGTACTAGAAACAATGAGAGAGATCAGGCTAGAGTGTCGTCAGCCACAGGCAGATGGATTTTAGGTCCAGAGGTAAATCATATCACACAGCACACGTTGGCTTAATATAGATAAATCTGTGCACATCGTATTGTTGATGGCTAGGGCACAATGAAAGGAGTCCCATACTGGTAGCCTGAGAAAGGATCTGTAACTGAAAGGGGTACTTCGCAAATACTTTCTTAGCTTTTTATGTTGTTTCATAATAATTAAGCTTGCTTCTTGCGTCAGTATGTTAGGGTTAAAATGTCAGTCCTTTGGTTCTAGCAAGAATGGCTATTTTTATCCTTACTTTTCCTATTATTAAAACTGCTGTAGAGCTCTGCTCACAGGTTTCTAATGCTTTTAATACAAGTATTTTTCTCAGCAAAGAGTGATGATCCAACAACTCGTGAGTAATAAAACTGAGATCCAGTGGGATGTCATGGATCCTGATTTCATCACGAGCTATCTGAAGTGTACAGTTAATCTAGTTAGTGGGATCACTCCATCCCAGAGAAACACAGGACACTTGCCTATGCCTAAAATAATAGCTCAGTCATATGGCCACCTGGTTAAGGCACCCAGCTCAGAGCCAGGGGACAGATCTTGTGTGACCTTGGGGAAATCTACTCTGCCAGTTTCAGGGTTCCATCTGCAAAATGGATGTAGCAACCTAATAGGCAGCACTCTAATTCACTACCTTTGAACTGAGTAAACAACTTGGTACTCAGATACTTCCTTCAAAGTTTCTCCAAAATACCTGTCAGCATCGTTTACTAAACAGCCAACAACAGCTACACAAAGGCCCACAAACAAATCTAAGTTTATGAAACGATTAGGGAACAAAGTTTGGTTATTTTGGAGGTGATGCAAGTTTTGCCACTAGTCTCGCTCTGTATCGATGGAGAGGTTGCAGAGTAGGATTTGGAGCAGGAGCTTGACCTTGGATGCTCTGAAGGGCTCTCTCCATGGGCTAGGGGCATCCTGGTGAGACTGGTGTCCTGAGACTAACATTAGTCCTCATGAATATCTACCTTTTCACTACTTTCTACCACAGATCTTAATGAGATTATTATTTGCCTAGTGCCAGTTACCTAATTTCATCCACAGCCAATTTTTCAAGAACCATAAATTATTTTGTATGAGGCTGATTTATCCCAGCAGAAGTTGAAATTGAATTAGAAATCCATTAGCTAAATTCTAAGCAGGAGCTTCTGGGGAGGAAGGGAAAGGGAGGGGGGGAACCTGGGAATGTGAGCACCAGATGTGAAAAAGGGGAAAAAAATCCTTAAGAGAAGTAGAAAAGGGAAAGAAAAGATAAATATCTTCTCATTGAATTAAGCACCCAGGTATTTAGGGAGCCAGATGGAAGAACACAGATTATTGCCTAGGATCAGAAATATTACCCAGACATTTATTTATTTATTTATTTAGACTAGCAATTAGTTTTGTAAATACATGAGACTTTGTAAGCAGATGAAAAGCATTGGTCCGCTTGGTTGCATATCATGGTTGCATTCATGCAAATAGCAACAGATTGTCTGTACTATATATACTAATAAAGCTAATACTAAGGTGTTCACCCAAATCTTAACACAAAGATTCCCCTCTGAGAGAAAATGAAAGCAAGAAAGACTTATTTACTTTGGAAACATAATCAGCTATCACCCTCCATGCAGAGCCTGCTTATTTGAGGAAATGCACGGACAACATACCTCTGAGTACACGTTTATTTACAGGAGAGCACATCCTCTCCTCTTGCCACTCTACCCCCACCGTCAGTATACTCAGCAAATGAAGGATGATGGAAGGAGAATGCAGCTAGTTCATTGACTTTAACAACCAGCCTATCATTTTCTGAAGCTGGAAACTAGGATGGACAAATCCCAGGGCCCACAGAGAGAAAGTGCAGTACAGTCCCTCTCATGAGTTACAGAAACAGTCTGCATCCACACAGTTATTTCAGGAGTCCACAAAAGGTCTGAAGTACTCATTACAGATTGGAAATTTACCCCTGTCACAACTAATTTAATTCTCACTTGTTTCCTAAGTCTTGCTGATTTCTTACTCTCAAACTCTCTCACAATTAAAAAAAAAAACACCACCACTTAAAATTTGAAGAGGAACCTGAGACAGCAGGCTCCTGACTTTGCTTTACCCCCAACTCAACCTGCATCCCAAATGCCTGTGAGTATCACCCTTTCCATCATCAGGAGCACCCAAGATAGCTCAAACAGAAGTTGTCAAGACCAGATAGCAAATGCACAGTGCCTATGGGAAGCTCTGAAATGTGCCATCAGACTTCTTCTGGATCACAGCATGTAAAACTCCAGTACCAGCAAAGTGCATGGGCACCCCTCCTAGCTACCACCCTACCCTTTGCCTCCAAATCTTTACAAGTTCACTCCGTGGCCACTAACAGAAAGAGCAAACAAGGGAAGAAAAAAGAAAGGAAACCTTCTGTATACTCAGAAATCACAGTTATGACTAGTAATGGTAGTTAAAGTAGAGAAATGCCCAGCAAGTGATGAGAACAGATCCGGCACTGACATTTTGCGGAGAGACAGATGGTGCTGATGTTCGAAGCCCAGCAGCCGAAGTTTAACTCCTGGATCTATCACACACCGACCCGATTCCCTTCCTTATTTGTACATAGTTTCTTGTGCACCACATCCATTTTTAATGTAAGGTTCCTACAGGGACTGATATCTCTTAGTATGGGAACAGAAAAATGCCACTGGAAGAGGGGCTTCAGGTCCTGAGAAGCAAAAGACTCACTACCAAGTTACATACGCTGTTTCTCCTCAGTGCTGTGAAATGGTTTGGACTGAAGCACTCCAAAACTGAAACTATAGGTCAAATAATAACAGTATTGAGTTTCAGTAGCTGAAAGCACACATGCAGAAACAGAGCAAAAAGGCAGCTTGAAGTGTTTCTGGCTTGACTGCCTCTAGCTGCAGGGATAAGAAAAGCTGGGAGGTATCTACCTCTGTCTTGCAGATGCCACTAGGTGTGGCACCATGTGGGTGCTAACACACTGTACAGCACTCAGGACAATATCGGTTAGCCAGTGTTAAACCCTCTCTTAAATGTGCATTGCCTGCACTGGGACACGTGGTCATTTCTATCTGCCATTGACTCCCTTGTGTCTAAAGAAAGCGGTATCTTTCAATAACAGCCCAGATTATTCCAAGAAATCACATTTGTCTGTATCTCAATCTAGTCCAAAACTGTCAGTCTTCAGGTCTCAACTCCTTGCACAAGTAACTGCTGCCTGTGCCAGAGACTTGGCCCTAACCAGGAGCAAATAGATTCCTTTGGTTTTGATTTTTAAAATACGGACCTGAACTCAAAAAGACAGCGCAGCAATGTTAACAAATGAACCAAAACATAAAGAAAAAGAAACATTCTAGAGCAATAATGGAAATGCAATTAATTTGCAGGCTTTGCTGGACATGTTTTGCATTGCTGTATTGTATTTATTTATTCAGCACTCCTCAGCAGGTCAGCTTGAAGCTGAGGAGCAATGAATCAGTGCTCTAATCTCCCTCCCCATCAACCCCAGCCTTTCCGAGGAAACTGATATCCAGCCCCAGCTGAATCTGTCAAGTCCTGGTCATAAATGCCATCACCTAAGCTATCTGACTGATTTAAGCATAAAACATACGTATTTCAGTCCCACTTTCTGTTTTCTCATCTCTGACCTTCTTCACTGCTTTTCGGTCCTGTCTTTTATTCCCTACTTTTATCCTCTTCTTTCTTACCTCTAGGCTCTCTACCCACATTTTTTTTAATTCCACCCATCCTTTTTTCCTCAAGTTCAGCAAACCTAACTGGTCAGGAATGTCCCTATGTTGTTAAAAATTGATAAAGATTAATAGCCGAGAAGCAGAGACAGAGAACGATTCAGGACAGAAATCTCACAAAAGCCAACATCAAACCTGAAGTACCTACTTTTATAACTCTCAGAATAATTAACTACAGATCTACTTTACTCTCATGCAGAATCAATCAATTCATGCAATAGTAATAATATTCTAGTATTTAAATAAGGGGTAATCCTGCTTTATTCTAGAGTCTACCCAGAGACTACAGTTTAAAGTGGTTCTCCAGTTAGTTTAAACAGCTTTTTCTGCTCTTCATTTGGCAAAATTGGCTTGAATAGCACATGTTCATTTCGACGTTAGGTAGCCTCATTCAGCAGGTTTCTAATTTGTGACCAGCAGAGCACAGTAGTATTAAATCAAACATCTGTAAATATATGGTAGAAGGTCACATTCTGTGACTGTACAGGGTTTGGGGTGGAAAGGGTGGAAAACATATAACATTAATTATTAGCCATAGTATTGAAGGTTTTATACCAAAAAGGTCATTTGCAATGGTTCCATTTCACTCTCTGAGCCACTCTTCCTTTTAAGTGGCAAAATCACAGCACACAAGCAAATTAATATCTAAATTAAAACAGCAGCTGTGCATTTGGGTAGTAATTGTATGCAAGAAACCTCAGAAGCTCGTTGCTAATACTTAAAGCGAGGGGTGTATTTTGGTTGGATTCCCACTGTACTCAGCGCTGATGCCAAAACACATTATAGCACAGCTGAAAACAGGTATTGTACAAGCAAGACAGTCAGCATTTTGCCTCGGGAGTCTGGGCTGTAGCTTCCTGTTAATGAACAAAGTCTCTACTAGCTGAGCTGCTTCTTTCCCAAGTCCACTGTGCTGTTTGGTAACAGGTAGTAGTACACTGTCACCCTACTGACACGAAACAGAGCACAGCACTTCCCACCACTGTAAATAAACTGGAATTTGCCCCCCCTCCCAAAAGAACCCCACACTATAACATTAATCTCTGCCAATATGCTGAAGTTAGACTGCTCTGCACAGCTTACTCACTCACAGCTGGAGCTGGTTTTTAAGTGACTTGTTCTCTTCCAGGACCCTCCTTCCCATGTAGGACAGTCTATGCTCTGGCCAGGTGAGCAAAAACACAAAGGGTTTGAAAGTTGGCTGGGAAAGGGCTATTTTACATATAAGCCAGGCAGCTAATGGGCCAGGGTACTGGGGACACACTCTAAAGTATGGCACACACTTCAGAGAGAACAAATTACCAGCCTGTTTCTCCACCACCCCACACAGGGCAGCTTGTTTCAAGTCCTGAGGATCTCCCCCATAGCACCCCTCAAACCCTGTGACCTGGAGGCTTGGAAAAGGGATGTCCTGCGGCATCCCCACCGCCTCCATACTTGCCACAACCATCACTACTGCCTGGCCCCACGGACTGCAGCACCTCCTGGCTTCCTATTCCCCCAGTCCACTACTCCCAGATGGAAAAAAGGCAAGCATGTGCTTAATGTATGCAAAGGCAACCTTGGACACAGAAGGAGAGGGGACTAGGTAGCAGCAGCAGCAGAGAACAAGTTGCTGTACATGACAGTTCATTTCTGGATAGCTAAGGAGATTAATGCCTTCACCTGCTGCTCGTGCATTACTGTCCCCAGCCACACAGAGATGAAATGCTGTCATGTACAGTGACTTGCTCTTCCTTGCTCAAGCGGAGAGAGCTCATGCAGTGACTGCTCTCCCGAACCCCAAGCTACAGCGCAGAATGTTTAATTATGGAAAGCATGAATACGAACCATGCATTGTATTTAAACAATGTACTCTAAATGCTACATCCCCAAACAACTCGAGGAAAAGTGTAAAAACTGATGCAGCCATAAACTAGTCTAGCACACATCGCAGCAGTCACCTATGAAAAGGGTCTTCTCTATCTTTGTTAAATTAATAACAATCAAAACATATTGTTCAAATCTTTCTTCATATTTGTCCCACTTTCCCTGGTTGTATTACTGCTCTTATCATTTGCCATTTCTAATATCTCCTTACAAATCTGAAAATAACTGTTTCCCAGATACATTTTTTGAAATTTGTATATGTAGCATGAATTAAGTACTAGCAAAAATGGTAGGCTGGTTGCTCCAACACCCAAAACCAGACACACCGAGGAGTTTCTGCAAGCACACAGTAACCCTGCCCCGCTGTCAGAGAACCTGTCCATTTCCCTATCAGCAGTGGTCTCTTGGAAACAAAGACTTTTTTTTTTCCTATTTTGTTTACAGCACAGAGACCCTGTCAGACTGGAAACTGGTTGAATCAGGAATCAAACCCACCTTTCTGAAACCTCAGTCTAGTCTTCTAGATTATCCCTAGTCATCACTTAGACCAACTTTTCTAGGGGTAGGGTTGTCACCTTGAAATTTCTGCCATAGCCTGGAGAGTTTAGACTCAATACTTCCTTTAAAGCAGTTTGTCTAGCTTTAGTAGACTGCTTTAAAAGAGCAAACCTTATTCTGAAGCAATCTAACTCCTTGGCTCTCTGCTGAGGCTGCAAATTGTGACCAATCTACATGCCGAGATTCATGCAATAGAAAAGTGTTCATTAGAAAGCCAAAAAAACCACACATTAACCTAACAACTCTCAAGTATCATTCAACTTCTACAATAAGAACTTTCATCCTCAGCATCCTCAGACCAGAAATAAACCAAAAAATAAACCATACTGCTGTCCCTGCCTCTTCCACATAGGTCCTTTCCAGTTGATGTTTCCACCTACGCTCTGCAAGTCAGAATACACCTCTGCCTGTAACTCTGAACTAAACAAATGTTTGTCAACAAAGTTCATAAAACTACCTGCATATCTAGATCCTGTTGCATATACACCACCCTTTTCTACCATTAAACTACAGCAGGGTACACATTATTTTGATTTGTACATCAGCATCATGACAGGGCTCCAGCTCAGGAGGGGTTCCAGCTGTTCCTGCAGTCACGTTACAGCTGACACTTTGGAGACTTGGGGGCCCTAAATATATTTGGGGAATATATATATATTTATATTTTATATATATATATAAAGAAATGCTTTTCTTTAGAAAGACTAACTAAATGTTTCCTTCTGAAACATAAAAACTAGCACCAAAATGGGCATTCTTGAGCTTGTATTTATTGGTCTTGCAGCTGCTTCAACTAATGTCATATGAAAGCTATTGCCTTCATCAGGAGTAGCATTGATCCCATTATTTGGTACAATCTTCTCAAATTATTTACTTCTGGTCTTATTGTATCATCAGCTATATCCATTCATCTCTCTTGTTCCTTTGCTTCAGGGCTTTCTTATCTTATTTCTGGGACGACCCAGGTTTCAACTGCTTAGATATATGTATTAGTCAGTCTTACACACTCTGCAAATACCCCTGTTTACGTACACTAGCAATGTTACTGAGACAGTGCAGAAGGCAAAGCATCTTCATTCAGGAACAGCCACATGGATCTTGATAGGCTGTGGGCTGGGAAAATAAAATCTTTTTCGTCTGTTGCGGCTGTTGCTATTTCTATGAACTGCAGCATCTTCTGTTTCCTCTAGAGGGGTAACGCAAGTGCGACAGTATCATGAGACCTCTGAAGACTTGTGGGCCAAGAGAATTTTATGCTGTCTGGGCCACTCCATTTATCTTGTCCTTTGCCTATAAACTCAAAGGACTGTAACAGGGTAAATGTAATCTGAAAGAGCTATCAGATAGGTAACAGCTCTTCAGCCAAATCCATCTGCCTGAACTTAATTCTTGTTGGGAAAAACACATCACTGTAATTATTTATTGTATAGAATTCCTCCCCACATTCAATTTTCTGACCACAATTCTCCCCAGAAGTGACCCAATTGAATTTAAAAAAAAAAAAAAAAGAGAATATGAAAGCCAGAGAAAATTAGCATGCAATAAGCCATTTCTTCCTGTCAATTTTCTCATCTCCTTTTATTAACAGATTTGTTTTCGAAGCAATTATACACGTGCAATCCATTTGTGGCATCTCTTTACTTGCCTCCTGACATAACCATTATTAGGGCTGTCACAGCTGATCGGCTGACAGCTAGAGAAAGGCAGTTCTGCAGTGTCCTGGTACTGCCAGTCAATACCAGCCGAATAATAACACCACAGCCTGCGAGCTGCCTATTATTTTTCTTTCCAGTGGCTGTGGTGAGAACAGTTCCTGCAGAACTTTGACAGAAGCAGGAGAGATGGAGGATGGTCTTCATGTGCTCCCTGAATCACATGCTAGCCGTAGCTGCTGCTATTTCACATATCCTTACAAGCAGTCGCCTGCTGTGACTTGCGCTAAGTTCTCAGCAATCCCCATTATAGCCCTGGCTGGTACCTGGTGCACTTCAGAAATCATTCAGGAATATTCCTGTGAACGTATGGTGCTGTTGGTCCTGTCGCTGTAGAGCAAGCTGAGTATGCCCTGAGGTTTGCAAAACTAAATGCAACCCAGCTGCCTGGATGAA
>VZTL01078201.1:0-25305 GCA_013400535.1 Scopus umbretta
ACATAAGCATGGCACACATAATCAGGATCGTGACAGAGAGAGGATGTGCTCAGGGCAGACAATCCCAGGGGACTTAAAAGATCCAGACTGGCCTTTGAGTCTCAGATTCCTGAAAACCAATCTCTGTGCTCTCTGGTGCAACACACTGCACAGCTCCAGCAGAGGCAAAAGGGTCTGCTTGGCACTTTGGGAGGGAAAGGCACTTACGTGTCTAGATTAAGAACTTTGGATATCTATTTTTTTCAATTCCTGACACTATATTTCCCTATATACTTTGGCAATGCCCAGCCCTAGGAGTCCTGTTAGAGAGAAAATACTGGGTACAATGTTCCTGCCCTAGTCCAGCTTATCAACCACCTGCAATCACAACCCCCCTTCCAGAGAAATGACCCCCTTTCTACACCTGTGGCCCGATTAGTTCAAAGCTCAAAGAAAAGGCTAACACAGTATAAAGCCAGGAGGTGGTCATCATTATCTTAGCTGTATAACACAGGCCATGAGACTTACTTGAACTTTGAGTATATAACAACTCATGAAAAAAGGCAAAATGTCCTAGAGCATTTACTGTGTTAGTTACAAATCAATGTATTCGGGGAGGTATGTGCTAACTATTCCTCCAAGCTATCAGATCTCTGTGCCGGAATAGTGAGTCATGCATCTTGATTTTTAACAGGACTGTTTAGGGACTAGTGTAAAATTTGCAGAGCTACAAATCTTTCAAAAATTCAACATAATTTCTTCTAGTTGTTCCTATTTCTATTAGCAAGCGTAGCAGCTGATGCTTGGCCTGTTTACCTATCTGATAAACCGTTCTTTGACTCTGTAGTGGTCTTGATAATATCCTAAAAAATTAAATTCCTTGGGCTAATATTATATTTATAATGTATTTATCGCCAACTAAATATTTACACGCTCATAGCTTTATAAGCTGTGAGACACTGTGGTTTCACACAATGTAAGATGGTACATAGGAATCTCTTTAATTTATGGCTGGTTCAGAATCAAGGATTTTTATCATGTATAATTAGCAGTTTATCCCAGTGGATAGGATTTATTTGTCATTGTAAATCCTTTTGTATCTTCTTATCCAGTTAAAAATACTGCCCTGGGTACCTGCTGACAGCACAAGAATACAATATCGGACCTCTAAACAAATCGAACTAGTGGATGGGTTGCTACACCCTGCCACTGTGTTCAGCTCTACAAACTATTTTTGAGATGATTACATCTCTCAAGAAATTTGGCTTTGGAGGTGGATATATTTATTTGGTTTAGTGCATGGGGTCTGTAATAAAGAAAAGTATCAGCTTTTTTCTTTTATTTTCATGGGTGCACACCTTGATCATAAAATGTTACACCCTGCTGAAATTTCCAAACCCATCTCATGGTCTCACCGGGACAAGAAAGTTTTTCCTTGTTCAGCTCCTACTGCACATTGTTTCCTTTTTTAGGTCTTTTAACATTAATGGTCTTAGTTTAGATTATAACTAAAGCAGTAAGTTTTGTATTGGGACTCTCATCTGGAACATGGAGTAGTTTCAGTCATCTGTGTTTATGCCCTGTAATATCTCACTGCTAATTATTTTCCGTGAACTAGTAGTGTAGCAAGATAACAATTATTTAATTAACCAAACATCTGAGAAAGTATTAATTCTGATTTGCCACAACTTTGTACAACTATTGACATCAATTCTGAGTTATTTCTAGTGAATTCAATGGTTTTCCTAAGCTCACACTGCAGCGCAGCAAAAGACCTCAGAAAAAAAACCCGTGGTTGACCTGATTTACACGTGGTGCAGTTCCCTTCCTTATGGGCAACTCCGAAGATTTTCCATGACACGTTTGGTGCACCCGAGCATAAAGAGGATGCGTGTTGGGGCTTAGAGATCCTGGTGTCAGAGCCAAACTCTTCAGTCCTGAAATAAGTCTTGTCTTACTAGCAGGGAAGATATGTGAAACAAATGTGGAAATTCTTCTTAGCAGATTGTTCCTCACTCCTGGATACATACGGAGGTTTTAGGGACGGGGGGATATGTCCCTACATCTTCCTAGTTTGCTCAGCACAGTCCAGCACTCAGGATAGACCTGGCCTGGCTCTGTAGGTTTCCAGATGGTGTTTCTCCTCACATCTCTGCTACTACTGACTGACAGGCATCATCAGTGTCATGCCAGGACGATGCTGTGATGGTGCAGTTCAGGAGTGGTGCAGGAGCAATCGAGGCTGTAATTGTGTGAGGCTGGCCCTTTTATTTTCTGTTCTTTTCTTTTTTGTTCTCAATAATTGTCTTCCCTTCACCACAAAATGTACAGGAGAAAAACAGCTTTTCAGGAAAAGTGTTTTCTACCCGTAACTCTGTGCTGTGGTGGAATGAGAGGGACAAATGCCAAGAAGAGCAGATAAATTTATGCCAATAAGTTCACAGTCTCAGAGATTGTTTGCCTGTGGTTTCTCTCCCCCCACCCACACTTCATTATAGCGTAAGCTTCCAAGTAACTTGCTGCCACCAGAAAGCAATGGGACTGTGGGCACCAAGGGCACTCCGCGCCTCATCTGTTTTGCTGAGGGAGCCACTGCCTGTGGTTGGATGGTTTCAAACTGAGCAGGAGATGAAGTATTGATCAAGTCGCTAAGTGGAAGGTGCTGGCTGGTCATCTGGTTGTGGATATGGGCCCCTTCTGATGGTCACTGATGGGGGACTCCGCATCTCCCATGGACTTGAACATCCTCCACAATCCTACCTTAAAATTAAACTCTTTTGGAGTGCAGGCTCTGTGCAGCATCCTTTCTTTTCTCCTCATGGACACGAGTTGATGCTTTTTATAGCATCCACTATTTTTTTAATGTATATATGCGCTTATATATATATTTAACTGGAAGTGAATCAAGTGATTTTCTTTCAGTAAATGCAAATAAAATCTAGGGAACGGAAACCACAGGGGTGGCTAAACATGCTATTCATGCTGGGTGGATCTGAGCTCCCAGGGGAGAGTGGAGTGTCCTAATTTCAGAATAGTACAGACTGAGTTTTCATTAAATCAGTAGATGTTTAATTATATAGATTTGGATGGGAAAGCGAAGAACGTAGACATGCATCTGCAATGTATCTATAATTACATAGTAATTTCTGTATTTTTGTGGGGGGATTGGTGTTTTTTGTTGGGTTTGTTTTTTTTTTTTTGACACATTGTGGATGATTTTCCTAGGGTTGGTAGAACCTATGAAAAAGCAGCTGAAGTTAGTAAAGAGAAACCAGTGACTGGCTGTTTTAGTGCTCTCAGGCTGAGCTTTTCATGTCACTTTCTGTCTGAAATTTCTGGCTGGATGCTGAGTTTGATTCTCCCTACACTTTTGGGTTTGTAGCTGAGGAGGAACTGTGCTAGGGTGATACTGTGAAGAAGCGTTTAATGTTATCTTTCACCGAGGAAACTGTAACAAGAGTGCTTACTTCCCTGCGATTCTGCCTAGCTGCATTTAATCTTCTCTGCTGGATACACTCGTTCTGCTATGGCAGCTCTTTTCAATGAAGGTGAAGCATAAAGAGATGAAGTCCAACTGTGGGAGCTGTATACTCTCTTAGTTAAAATGGACCAGCTCAGGAAGTGATTCTAGTAAGGTACACCACAGCAATATTAATTCAAAAGCAATTACCTTTGGCAGTTTATCTACATGTATAAAGGAGTTAATGCAAATAAAAGATTGGATATGCACATGCAGCTTTATGTTTGTCTGGGCAGATACCTTGTGATGGAAACTTGGCCTTGCTCAGTATTTGTGCAAGGTGTCAAGAGAGTCATGGCGCTGTGGACATGGTACTGACATGCCTCCAACATAGACCAGTTGAAACACTGTCCTGTCTTTAGCTGTTGCTTGCCCAGCCCTCCTTTCAAAGCAGGAGAGAAGGTTTGCCTGTAGTCTAGTCTTGTGTCTCTGTTTTCTATGTATAGGCCCAAATTCATTCTTGCTTAGTAGTTACAACAGGTATGAATCTGCCTCATGATTCAGGACTTCTGACCAGGGATGAATCTGGCCTTTCATCAGAAGGACTTCACTGCCCAGAGATAATACAGCCATTCTCTCTTTATGTTCTCAATGTTTACTAAAAGGACTGTATAGTCCCTCTGGAGTTTCTCACCTTTTGTTATGTTTGGTGAAACATGATCTCAGTAACGTATTCTGATTAGAAGTATGGACATTGTAGGTTTTTTAGTTATCATAGTTGAAGAAAACAGTTTAAAATACACATACCTTAGAATAAGACTGCCAGTCTGTTTAGTGTATCACTGCTTTGGGCTGAATCTGAATCTTATCTTTAAATTACTCTTTTATTTGGAGTTGTAGGCGACCTTGCACTGACTTAGAAAATGCATGCCACCTTAAACACTGGCTTTGCTAATGATCAAAATTCCCAAACCACCTGTGGAATAATTTATTAGGAGATATGACCATCAGTGCACATCATGCCTTTGGAGAAGTATGCAAACATGAAAACAGTGGGCCCATCAGCTATGTTAAAACTTGTTACACTTATGGGAATTGTTGAGTAGACCGTAACCTCTGCATGGCAAACCGGACCATAAACACTTTGAAAAATAGCATGGCACACTGATGGTGTGAATCCCTTCAGCAAGACAAAAGTGGAAACTAAAGGTTGCTTCTCAAGGGGCATGTAAGATTCATTTTCTTCTAACTCTGATGATAATTAATCACTGGAACAAGATTACCAAGGGTGATGGTAGAGCATGTTCCTCTGGCTTCTTTAAAATGCAGGCTGATGCCTTTGTAAGAGATATAGTCGTGTTCAGCTCAGCTTCAAACTGCTGGCTTTGACAGCATTTTATTCTGAGAGATTCATTTCAGAATGGGCAGATGTTGCTGTAGGACATCAGATGTCTGGAGTCCTGTGCAAGAGGCCTCGATGCTGGTCATACTTTTCTGTAGCTGTAGAATCTGTGAATCTGGCAAAGAGTGCTGAAACAAGCTCTTTGTTGAGAGATCACCAACATATTTACCTTATGCTTTCTCCTAGCAGAAAAGCCACCATCTCTCTCTTAGACTTCGAGCTTTCAGACCCTGGTGGGAGGGACATTTACATCTATATGTATCGATATGTATAGGGTTGTTTGCAGCGTCTTGGCCCTGGCATGGGTGGAAGATGGGAAGAAGGAAAAAATGGAAAACATGTCCTTTGATTAGAAGGCAAACTGTGCTCTAATGGAGATGATTAGAGACAAATTGAAGACTTTGTTTGCCCATAAGGCAATAGAGTGGTTTTCTTGTGTGGTGGCCTGGAAGGCTGCCACGATGTTGCTCAGTAACTAATCCCGAGTCGTTATGGGCACAGAAAACAATGCCGCATATCTGACACTTAACAGGGAAAGAGGGCATACACTCATGTTGGTGATCACTGCAGAGAGCAAGTTCTCACTTTCCCACCAGCAGGTCTGGGTCCATATCGCTCCCCCGACTTGTCTGCTTCCCAGAGAGGCAGAACAATTCAAGAGGAACTGGTCTTGGGACTGTTCATTGTAAAGACAGTCAGTTCCGCTGTGAATGATGTGATTGTGCATGGATGGCTAAGTGGATCAAGATGCAAGATGGATCAAGTCTAACTTCGAAAGGGCTCAGTCCTGCATTGTCTTACTTCTTATATGCAAATTCCCTAGTCCTATAACACCATATGTCATATAAAAACATGTCCTGCCCCAAGAAGTGCCCCTGTGTAGGCCTTTGTAGGATGGAGTCACTGTCACCTGGAAGGCATTCTGCCCGTGTCTCCTTGTCTGCCAGGACAGCTACCACTAGTGGCTTAAGGCAACGTCCTGGTGAAGCTTCAGCTACCACTGGTACCTAAGGACTTAATGTATACTTATCTATCTTCCTTGTGCTCCATTGCTGGAGTAACTCAACCCCGTCCCTGCTGGTTCTAGATAGCTCAGAATGAGCTCTTGGGTTGAGGCAGTCACTTTAAATCAGGCATCCTTCTCTGTGGATGACTGTGCTGGGGAGTGGTGATGGAGAGCCTGACTCTACACGTGCACGCAGAGTGGAGCAAGGAGAAATGTAAACCAGAGGGATGTGCTGTGTTAAGACAGGCCCTTGGAAGCTACACCACTGGCAGTAGAAGACCTGGGCCCTGGCACTGTCCCACCACAGCCCATGGGACACTCAGTGGGATGGGTTCACTCTGTGCTAATGAGCACTTTCTAAACAATGACCAGACATGGTTCAGGGAATAACACAGGGCCGGGAACCTTTCCCTTAATAGGCAGCGGGAATGTGGTATCCTATTTTTGGGTGGATGGGAGTGGGGAGAATAGTTTGGTTCTTCCTTCTTACCCTCCTGGCCAAAGAACGAGTTTGGTTTATATGGAAACCTGGAAGTATTGAGCACTATAAAGCAGGTGAGATGTTAGAGTGTGGAAGCATTGGGCCATACTACACTATTTTGGGGCATGGATGGGGTTCCTTCAGCTAGTCCTGAATGCTGTCATCATATTTCCTTTAGCGGCACAGCTATCATGTTTGTAAGTAGTCCTTACACACATCACATCCTTCATGGTGTCGTCTTCTATATGGATTTGGATTTTTGTACAGTGAATTGTGAAGTATAATCTGAGGTGTTTTTCCTGGGATGAGAAGCCCAGTGAAATACAGAATCCCTGGAACCTCATGGCCCAAGCCAAGAATGTGGTGTATTATATATAAGGGTTTCTCACTGTTTACCAACCAAAACTGTCTTTGATCTCTCCACATGGGAAACTTGAGGCATGCTGCCTTTCCTGCCTCCTTCCTTTGCTCCCCAATAATTCTGTGCGAGCCTTATCTAGATTAATCTCCATTCACCAGAATGTCTCCGCATCCTCAAATTGAGTTTTGGGGGCTAGCAGCTGTAACAGGGCACATCACTGTTTCATAGCAGACCTTGGTCATTAGGGATAGGGCTTAGTTTGTGTGGACATGGTACTGACATGACTCCAACATAGACCCATCGAAACACTGTCCTTTCCTTAGGTGTTGCTTGCCCAGTCCTTCTTTCAACATGTCCCATGTTTTAGGTTGTTTCTCTGCTATCAGCAACAGCAGCAGATGGATGTTCACAAAACAAAACACCCAGCTACATTCAGCACTCATTTACATTGATCTAAATCCAGATTCATTTCACTTTAATGAATGAGTATCTAAGCAAGAGAGTTGGCCTATCACCACACTTAGCACTAATCAGTATTTTTCTTACCAGTGCCTGCAGAAAAGCCGAACTGTTTTGTATTCTGAGCTGAAAAACACCCTCTGGTTTGCAGTATTTTTCATCACCAGCATGTATGTCGTTCCTCTGGGCTTCCACAGCTGCTTAGAAAATCCTGTTGCAAGACAAAATAATTTAGCCGAGTTGCTGGTGCTCAGCAAGCGTGGGGCGCGGAAAGCTAGACGTGCTCTCCGCCATGGGGACTTTCCTGGTATTCATGCTGGCCTCCGTTTGCTTGTAGCTGTTTTTTGTCATAGCCTCTTTCCATGCCTATAGGCCAGCTTTTGTGAAACACCAGCGAGGACCGGTGTGAGTGGCAGCTGCGCCCTGCGGTAAGGGTAGCTTTGCCTTTGTTGGAGGGGTTGGTACTTGCTCTGGGTTATTCAGAGCCTCAATTAAAGGAGGCGAGCTGTGGCTATTAGTTGTGCTCACTGGGGCAGAGCACAATGAGCTCGTCTCGGTGTGCGAGGGAACCCCCTCAATGGTTCGGGCAGCTCAGGCCTCTGAAAGACCCAGGGGGAAACAGGGAGGGGAAGAGGACAAAGCTCTGGGTGCTGGTGCCAGGCAGGGACACTTGGACTAAACATGTCATCTGCAGTCCTGCTCTCCGGAGGGGATGTGGGGCGATGCGTGGGAATGGTGCCGGTGCCAACAAATCCTGGCAGTGGAGCCTTTGTTCACCGGTGGTATTTGCTGAGCTGATGGATCCCGTTTCCATTGCCCTGAAGCAGAAGGTGGCAAAGGGCCAACTGGTCCACGCTGGGACTTGTGGAGTGTGTTTTGGAGTTATTAAAAGGTTTCTTTAGGAAATAGATTAACTTCCTCAGCTCTATTTTCCATCCTCTGCATTCCCCTCGTGTATTCTGCTTTTTTTTTATATGAACTTATACATTTTTCCACTTCATGCTTTTGGCCACTCCAGCTAATGGTAATTATACAGAATATTTATAATCTTATCAGAAAGCACTAATGAAAAGCTTTAATGTGCCTAGCTGTAATCCTGTAGCAGACTTCACCACTCTTAACTTCTTTCACATACAAAGTCCCAGCCCAGTATGTGCCCTGATACACTTCTGCAAGCACAAACTTATTCTCCTGCTACCCTTGTCCAGAAACAATTTATTCTTCAGGTCAGCACATAAAATACCCACTCCCCAAGGCTGTACCTCTGCAAGCTAGATCAGGTAAACATGCACAAACCTTCACCACGTTCAGTTAAAGGCTCAAGCCTGTCTTTAAGAGGGGATGAATCCAGCCTGCAAAAGGTAGCTGGTATCTTCCTTAGGCATTGCAGTCCCTACAATAACATTAGCTCCTCCTCCAGTTCTCCCTCTACGTCAGTAACGCATAGCTGCAAGCCAAACCTCACTGAATGGGCAACTTCCCTGGTAAGCAAAGCTTCGATTATTTTCCCGTAGCCCATGAGGGACAGATGCTATGATCCAGCCCAAATAGCAGCTCTGCATTTATCAGTAGCTGCATAGCTGTCTAACTCCTCTGTAGCATGCATCCACACACCTACCCCATTGCTTCTGGATCTTATGGGTGACTGGGAATGACCCTCAGGAAGCTTTCTGCAGGGATGCTCTTCTTCTCTAGTGCTCCCTGATAGAAACCAAAGCTGATTGCCCTGTCCTTTGCCAGGTGTTTGTGAGCACTTCTAGCTGTGGCCTCTTTCTGTGTAGAGACACATGAACATCCCAGTCAAACTCTGTCCCTGCTCCTCCCTGCTTTTATTTTGCTTTGTGCCCAGCACAGTCTGTATTAAGCATGGGAAATAACCACTAACGAAATCAAAGAATTACTTTTTTAGGTATTGACTACACTAGCAGTGTTCTGCCTCTATGCTAACGCAGAAAGGGAGAGCAATATCTGAGATAATAGATGTGACAGGGAAACAGAAATAATCACATTAAAGCAGTAGATTCTGCCCAGTTCTCAGTGCCTGTGTGCCTCTTTGGTGCAAGGAAAGCATCTTCATTTTAGCACTGTACAAAGGTGGGGGTTTGGAGGCTGCATGGCTGTGTCCACCCAGTGCCATGCTGGAGCCAACGGAGGCGAGCTGGCTAGAGAAAAGACACGGTGGGTTGTGCTGAAGAGGATGACAGAGAATCTCCGTGCCGGGTGATGCAGACCAAGGATGGGGAGCTTACTATGAAATCCTACTTCACAGCCAAATAGCCCTACCTGATGATTCTCTAAGCCAGCAGTTCCCAGTACATGCTCTGCACAAGCAGAGGCCAAAAGGAAGAAAAGGAATTGTTACTTGGCCTAAATTTGAAACGAGGGTTCCAGGGGTCCTTGAAAAAGAAATAGGGGTGGACAAATTTAAAAAAAAAATATATATATACAGAACAACAACCTCTGGGAATTAGTGCTTTAAAATGTGCAGTGACTCTGCAAGGACACCTTCTGGAGATCGGTTTCACTACAGACCACTTCTCCTGCTGAACTGCTGCTGAGGCATTTGATGAGAGCAAACGGGTCCTTTCCTGCGTCCACAAGAGCTTTTCTGAAACTGCTTTTCTTCTTAGAGTGGAGAGGAGCATGTAGGATGAGCAATTGCTGAAAGTTGTCCTTCAGGACTCATCAGAGGCTCTCAAGCTGAAATACTGTACTTCTGCCTGCAATTATTTTATTTCTGATTTAAACATCAGTTTCAAATCTCTCTTTCCTAAATGGCAGCAGACAAAATTACCCACCTCCCTCACCACATAGCCCTACGTGTATGGGCTTGTGGACATTATATTGTGTAGGAAAAGAAACATCTCAGAATTGGTTTGGGACCTCTTAATTAAATGCCTGTCATAGGGAAAATGCTAATTCATCAAGACTGAAACTTCCTGGGAAAAGCCAATTTAGACAAGATTTTGGTGATGGAAAGGGATTGGAAAAAAAGTTTTGAGGTTATTAAAACATCTTATTTTGATTTTTTTGGCAAAGTGAGTAAGTTCTGTTTTCGGTTCAAAATGTCAATTACTTAATATATTTTTAAAAAATCAATACAAATCACGTTCCCTTTCAGACAGTCAGCATGCTTGGCTCCCTAGAGAGGAACTGTTGGGATGGGTACAGTCACTCCGAGCTTGCAGGTCCTCCGATGGCGCCCATTCTCTCACACCGTGGTGTGCCTTTTGTGGCTGTGTCGCTGAAACTTTTACAGTATTAACTCATCCTGGCACGTCTGTGTGGAGGCTTGGGTTGTATCGCTGGCAGGCTAGCAGAAGAATAGCACAATTTGATTCCAAATACATGAGTGAGACGGCACAGGTATATTGCACGGTGTGGGAGTCCTGGGTTATGGCACAGGGCTTGATAAACGGGAGCTTTTCTGGCACGGATAGGCTCTTAGCGGGGAATGAAGACCTCGGTAACCAGAAGTGGCAGGGCTGTAGCTGCTGATTGATATTCACATACTTTCTGTCTCTTGAATTGTTTCCTTTTTGTACTCTGGGCTGATTGTCTCCCTCTCCCCTTCTTGCAGAGCTGTCTTGTCTGAAGCCTCATGTCAGATGCTTCACATGCTTCAGAACCTCTTTCTTTTCTCCTTAAAAATGAGTGATTGTTGTTTCTGACGAGGGAAAACTTTGGGGAGGGAAAGGAAGAGGAAGAATGCATTTGAACTATGTGCACCTGGCTCGAGGAACAGAGCTCAGGTTGTGCCTGCTTTGATTTATAGCTCCCAAACACTTACTTTCCAGGCTCCAGTTGTAGCATCCTTTGCGTAGCAGAGAGAGGAAGGGGCAGATTCCCTCAAAAGCACTTCCAGCTTAGTTGCTTTTCTTTCAGCTGCTTTTAGGCTTCAGAGGAGAGATTCCTGGGAGTGAAGTGCGCAGATCCCATGCAAGCCTCCTTAGACAGTATGGGCCTGGTGGCATGTATGGGAACTAGCAGGTTGGTAAGGCTGTTCAGATAAAATTAATATTGGACTGAAGTTATCTTTAAAAACATAAGTCAGAAGTGAACCCAGTGCTTTCGGTCTGTCTTTTTAAAACGTGCTTGAGAGCTGTGAAACCCAAATAGTCCCTTAAAAGTCTGTAAATCAATAATGATGCCAAACGCTGATGTCAATGACCCTTTTAAACTCTTTGCACGTAAGGAAGTAGGCACTGGGCTTGACTCTGCCATCCTTCAGTCATTTTGAATAATGTCTTTTTCCAGCTGGACTCTGTAGCATACAAGAAGGCAGAAACAGCAGGTTTACTGAGCTCTGAAAGCCGACAGCTTGTGGTGGTACCCAGTCTGGGTTGGAAATCCTCTGTCATCCTCCTCAGTCTTGTTCTCACATGATCAGTCACTTCATCCTCTGTTTCCAGTGGTGTCTCCAAGGTTTATCCCCATGAGGATTATCAGAGGGATGGATTGCTTTTAAAGGATCTCTTCTGAAGAGCTTTACCACCAAAGAAGTGTCAGATGGGTTTCTCTAGTTGATGACGGAGCCTTCTACATGCCCCCAGCTCCCTTCTGCCTCTATGTGGCCTGTTCAGTGTCTCGCCCATGAAAGGTCAAATTCAGGTAGGGAAGGATGTGGACTGCAACCAGGCAAACTGCTGAGTTTGCTGAGGTGCATCCAGGCCCTTCTGCCAGGATGTTAATTCATCCTGGCTTCTTCTAAGAAGAAACTAAAGTCACTTATTTAACTTCAAAACCTCTCTATTTTGCAAAGGTGATGTTACAATTCTTTACAAAACAGAAACAAACTCTTAACCAGAGTCAAGCCTTGTATTTATACAGAAATTTCCTTGCTTTGCCTTTGTGATATAATTATACTGGTGCTGGTCTGAGTCCCAGAGCCACTGTTATGGTAGCCCCCAAAAATACCCACGTGGAAGACGATACTGTTCAGTTTGCAGTGGTATAATTACACCAGAAGAGTAATGCCAGTCAGAGTCCCTCTTAAACATGTTCTTGAGCTATATTTCTCTCTTGAAAGTTATTTGGGAACAACTGATGTATATTTATTGATCAGCTGAAAAGCCATCAGCTTTGAACCAAGTTGCTTCTAATTAATTCACTTTTGGAACTACTGTGAAGTAACAGTACGCCATACCTGGGTTTCTTGTTATTACTCTGGAGAAGTCGTTGTTTTTGTAGGAATTTAACAAATAAAATCACATTTTCAGTCTTCTCAGGGTTTGGTTTTTGAAAATCAGTTATAAACCCTAGCTTGGCATCTCACCGTTTTGACAGTGCTCAGATTAGGAGACTCTGTACGCTTGTCTCTGTGTTGTGGCACGTGGAAGGATAATGGGCAGACTGGGTTGTACCTGCAGCCGGCAGTAGGAACTGATGGCTTCCAGAGACCTGTAGCTGTATCGCTCTATTGGGCTCATTTGGGGAATGTGCCTTTCATGAATGCCGAGTGCAAGTGAGACTGATGGAGTTTTAAAGCAGAAATATCGTAATGTTCCTATTCAGTGAGAGCCAACCTACCGAACCTTCGCACTGAGTTTATTTTTAATCTCAGTTGTTTCAATTACAGGACTAACACAGAATTGCTACTTTAAAAACCAGATGAAACAAAACCACCTTCTATGTTGTATCAATAGCATTTTACACCATTTGAGTCCATTCTAAAACCAGCCATTGCTATAAGAGATTTAGCATTTTATTTCTTACTGTGCTACCATCTCCCTACTGTGAAATTTGCTGCTGGCAAAATCTGGCTTCCGTATTACTTGTTTAATAGCATAGGAAAAAAGATGAGAGGGATACGCTTCTGTTAGTGGAGATGCTTTTCCTCTTATTTCTACAGTCAGCACTTCAACATGTAGTATCGATTCTTATAAGTTTTTAAAGGAGTATAAAGCACAGATGCTTCAGCTCAGCTCTTCCTACAGACCGTAGAAGTCTCATTTGTTCATGATGTTGATGGATATTAGAATTGACCCATAGCCAGTGGTGCAAAATCCAGGAAGAAAAAAATCTTTATTTTATAAAACTTCTTGAGTGAGAAGGGGAGAGAAAAAAAATGACATTTTTTGATGCTTGGCAGTTCTGCAGCCATGAGATGGTCAGCAGATTAGACAGTCTCCCTGGAGTGCTTTCTGTTGCCATCCAAGGACTATCCATCCTCCTCTATATCCCAAGAGAGACACTGTTTGCTGATCTCTTCTTTCTGCACTTTTGGGATCCTCACTTTGGGAGGTGGTATAGCTTTCTCTGCTCCCAGCCAGGTGAGCAGTACCTTTAATCCTTGTTCTTCATCTGGGACACAGGGGCAAGCAAGAAACTTTATCAGCAGCATCCTGCTCTCTCCAGCCTATGAAGTAGTCAGTGAACTCAGCTAAAATTGCCCTGAGGAGCCCAGTAGCTGGATCAGGAGTGACATGGCCCATCTGTGCCCATAGAGCAGCTGCTGGGGAAGGGCTTGTTGCTGTGGCTGCTGGCTTCTGGAGGTTGTGTTCAACTCCATACTGTCATCTTGTTGAATATTTTATAGGTCATCAGCATGAAGCCATTTGCATGGCAATTTATCTGCTAAGGCAATGATCAGCCAGTCAGGAGAAACCCTGCAGTTCACTGGGATCGAGCACACTCTGCAAGGTGAAGCTTCACCTCTTTCCCGAGATGGGAGAACCAGAGAGAAAAGGGTGGACTCATGCCCCAGAGTAGCAATCAGCTCACAGCCTGGGTGGAAAGCGCTGCAGCTGCTAATTGCTTTCCTCCAAACCTTGTGCTGTTTGCCGACAAGCTCCTTGGCACACAGTCTGTGTGTTTGTTCAGGGGCAGACACAAGCAAATTAGCTTGGAAATGCCGAGGCCTGATGCTATATTCATAGTTCCCATAGTGCCATTTATTCCCTGTGGGAGCATGTGCAAATTAATTCTGTATGCTGCTCACTTAAATGGTGCTAATTACATCAGTCCTCTTGACAATATACGTCTGCTGTCAGCTGTCCAACAGGTTTCTTGCATTTGTGTGGGTATGCTAGAGAGGGAGAGGCTATCAGTGGTTCCTGCAGTGTAGGTATCTCTCGGAAAGATGAGCCTTCACCAAGGTTCAGGAGCTCCTCTAGGAAATTTTAAAGGACATCTGAAGATAGGCTAATGGTTGGAGTATGGGATCAGCCTGGAGATAGGGCTGTTGGGCTGTTCGGTGTTGGTGAGGTTGTGCAGTTGTCACTTCATGTGTGGTGCTGGGGTGTGAGTACCTGTAGTAGGATAGTTCCTTTTAGAATCAAGATCCAGAGCATCAGACAGACAGAAATGGGAAATAAAAAAGGCAGTGGATGGTAACAAAAGGAGAAGAGAGAGAAACTTGGATCCAGGTTGAGAAGGTGGCATAAATGCATAGCACAGCCTGCCACATTGTGGGGCAAACTATTTTTCATATTTACATGAACAGTTTTGGTGTGAGGCAGGACAGGAAGGAAAGTGTAGGAAAAGAATTTAATTTTTTTTTTCTTTTTTGACCTTCAAAAGTATGTCAAGTGTTTTTCAAATGACAGGACTCCCTGCGTTTCCCCTGTCCCTACTTAAATAAGACACAACGTTTCTCAGCTGTGCACTCAGCCCCTTTCCCGCTTTCTTGTTTGAAATCAATGCATTTAAAAATTGGTGACCTGTGACCATAAAATGAATTTAGCATTTTTGTCCAAGTGGCTCCTTTTGATCTTTATTGCAGAGCTCTTAGCAAAGGATGATATTTATGGACTGTATCTAAACTAGTAATCGTAAACGTAGCCAGAAGCACCTGGGCGATGTAATTGCACTCATCTGCACTGGTGTCTGGCACCTTTTGGCCCAGGCACACTCTGTCCGCACATTTCTAGGGCCCAGATGAGTACTTGTAACATGCCAAGGAGTGTTCACGGTCAGCAGCTGCCTTGTTTTGGAGGCTAAGACCGTTTGCTAGCATAGATGTGGGCTTGAACATGCCTTGGCCTCCGTGCCCGAGCATGCACCCAACCATGCTTGTTTTATGTTGGGTGGATGTAACTGTGGTGCCTTTGATAGATGTCTAACTTGGGAACCACGTGTCCTTAGGTTCCCCCTGTAACCAGTAGGAAAAGAGTAACTTTTTCAGGGGTAAATCAGGGCACCTAAACTGTCTTTCTGCTCTGAATCACCCTCTGAAGGAGCCTTGCTTCTCTATTCGTGTAGAAGGAGCCAAAGAAGCACGTCCTTTTCCTTGGGACCTTGAGTGGATTTTGCATGAATGCTTTCTGGGGTATAACACCTAGGAGTAGTTTTGCTTGCCCTCTGTGCGGAATATAACTTCTGCTGAATAGTGCAGGGCACTAAATGCGTGGTTACGCAAAGAACCGCATTTGTTGACTGCTGTGCTGATAGAGGGGGAGGGAGCCCTGCAAACGCAGCTCTCTACGCTCCTGCTGGAGTCACTTGGGACCTACTCAGCAGCCAGGGGAGTCTGGAGAGCGATTCAGCTGGGTGTTGGTGCGTGTTTAGAATAATGTTTTAGTGGAAAAATGTGACAACGCCACAGCCTTGGGGTATTAGGAGGAGTGGGGTGGGCCGTAGCTGTGTTTGCTCAGTCTATAAGCTGTGCTGTGGGGTGAATTTGTTAGTCCTTTTCCATTTCATTGTAGACGGTCATGAGGCCCATCACTGTGGTGACAGAGTGCCTTGGTGTGCAAATATGGAAACCTCATCTGGAATCAATGTAGGCATTACTTGAAGGGAAAAAGGCAGAATCCACCTTGGCTGCAGCGGCCAGGAACAGGTGATTTTCCTGGCACTGATGGACTTTAAACTTCACAGTGTGAATATAGAGTGCGATTTCAGAAAGGAAGCGAGAATTGCATAAGGCATTAAACTGCAAGGTGGAATCATATAATTGCTGTGATGCTCTGTTTTACCTACACCTTGCTACAAATTATAATGTTAGTATAGAAGCAATTGCAGTATCATTACGCTGTCAGTACCACCACCGTAGTTGAACGATGTGCCAGTTTTTTTCCTTATGCATTTGTTTCTAAGGGTGGGTGGCACGTTAAGGATTGGTTCATTTGCTGGGAAAGAATATCTGACAAGGAACACTTGCAAAAAGTATTTAGTGAATATGGGCAGAGTGTGGAGGCATTTTTTTAGAAGAAGAAGTATTTCTAAAAGAATGTGGGGGGGAAACCCTTAAATGTTGAGGCTTCTTAATAGACCATGGACAATGTATTAAAAAAGAAAAAAAAAAGAGAAGACCAAATAAAGGTAGTACTATATATAGGAGTCACTTTCAACATCAACTGACTGCAGGGAGTTAAGTGGGCTGGAGAGACCACTGCACAGCAAAGGGTCTAAGTAATTGAAGAGCTGGGCCAATAGGGTCTGGGAAAGCTCCTCTGAGAAGCTCCTTTCATGAAATCTTCTTAACTTTAAGAAAAATTTTCTCACCAGGCCCTTCCCCTTTAAGTGTAGGCTTCAACGGGAAAATTTGTTTCAATGTAGAAAAAATCAGCAATATTAACTACAGAAAAAATGAAGCTTGCTCTTTGCAGGTGCCACCACACTCTCACCCCAGATCTTTGTTTCTTATTATTTTTTAGCTCTGAAAAGCAAGCAAGATCCAGAATTCATCTTTGGATGGTGGCTAAAGATCAGTGTGGTGGGTTGACCCTGGCTGGATGCCAAGTGCCCACCAGAACCACTCTATCACTCCCCTTCTTATCTGGACAGGGGAGAGAAAATATAACAAAAGGCTTGTGGGTCAAGATAAGGATGGGGAGATCACTCGGCAGTTATTGCCATGGGCAAAACAGACTTGTCTTGGGGCAAATCAGTTTAGTTTATTACCAATCGAAACAGAGTAGGGTAATAAGAAATAAAACCAAATCTTAAAACACCTTCCCCCAGCCCCTCCCTTCTTCCCGGGCTCAACCTCAGTCCTGATTTTCTCCACCTCCTCCCCCCAAGCGGCGCAGGGGGATGGGGAACGGGGGTTGTGGTCAGTTCATCACATGTTGTCTCTGCTGCTCCTTCCTCCTCAGGGGAGGACTCTTCACACTNCCCACAACTTTGCTGTGCAAACCCAATACATTCAGTTATTCCTTGCAAATATTTTGAATTCTGATCTAAAGTTTTGGAGACAGCATTTAATGATGCCTGCATTTGCCAGACTATTTCCGTATCCAGGGATAGAATTTATGGTGGGCTGAAGACTGGTGTCAGAGGCTGAGACAACTCAAATGTTTAGGTTGGGATTATAATGCTTTTTAACAGAAAGTGGGGACTTATGTTGCGGGAATGGAAAAATGGTGGAGATGCAGAGTGTAGCTGAATATCTGGCAATGCACTGGGTGCTGCTGAGATTCGGGAATCCTAAAATTCTAATTTTGGTGAGAAAAAAAAAAAGAAACTTGGTAATAAATATTGTTTGCTTTAACCTTCTTGTGTTTCTGTTCTCACCTCTCCACTATATTCTTGTGTAACTTGACAGCTACACATGTTCAGCATTCGTTATACACAAGTCCCTGGAGGAGCCCTTGGCAGCTGAGGGCTTACTTATTCTTGAAAGAGTAAAAATGAAAATGAAGAAGGTGTTTAGGCAGAGTCCTAAGGACAAAAGAATGGCACGCTGGCAACTGGGGTTTGTGTTTAGCACTTTACAGGGAAAGTTTCTGAATAGAAAACCCTAAGGGGCAACAGCATCGCACCATTCCTGGCCAGGGATCACTGTAACAGTTGCGATGCTGTGACTTTAACCAAACTTTCTAAGTGAGGGAGCTGCCTTCAAAAGGCTGCTTTAGGAAACAGCTACTCAGACTGGACTCATGGAGAAAGCAGTTCTTCCAAAAATTATGCTCTTCCTACAGTACAAGTAGAAATGGAAATTCATAACTTTGTGGGGTGAAGGGGGAACACCACGGCCCATCAGCGCGGGCTCCTGCAGCACTGCGGGCTGTGCCGTTCCCCTCCACGTTGGGTCCGGCTGAGTTACTGCCCAGCCCGGGGAAGACGTACGCACAGGCTGGGTCTGGGGTTCTCAGTGCAGGGAGAGCCTCATGTCCTCCTCGTATGAGCTGGTCCAGAGGTGGAAATAGGAAATGCCAGAAAGGAAGAAATGCCTATAGGGTTTCAATCTGTCTCGCTTCCGTTTCAAGGCAGGGTTTGGCAGATTTAATAGCCCCCTACAGTGCAAAATCTTTTCTCTTTTTGTATGTTTAGAGACCCTACATGAATCTTTGTGTGTCAAACTAACCTTTTTCCCTTTCCCTTTGCCTTTGCTTTACCTTTTCCTCTTTTCTTTTTCCTCTCTCTTATCTTCTTTCCTTTCTCGCTTTAATTTATCTTTATTCCTTCCTTCCTTCTTTCCTTCCTTCCTTCTTTCCTTCCTTCCTTCTTTCCTTCCTTCCTTCTTTCCTTCCTTCTTTCCTTCCTTCCTTCTTTCCTTCCTTCCCTCTCTCCCCTCCCGCCTCTTTTTCTCTGCTCTTTTCTCTTTCTCTTTTGCTTATCCCTTTTCCTTGACTTTCTTTTGAAATGGCTTGGAGCAAAGATACTTAAACTATCAGACCATTCACATGGTTCCTTTCCAAACTCGCAGCCCTATTATTACAGTTTCACATCAATATTTTATTAATGTTAATTTAATGCTAGTGAAAGTTCCTGAGCTGACACACTCTTCTGACATGTCTCTTACAGTGCATGTACTCTGTAAGACATAGTGTCTTTTTTAATTTTAAAGTATTTGACGGCTTTGGGATTTTTTCATAGGGAATATTCTAAAGGATGTTATGTAAAAGTGAGGCTTAAATCACTCATTATCATCAAACAGATCTCAGTGTGATTTGCTTAAAGAAAAGGATGTTGTCTGCAGTTAGATCGCTTTCGGAAAACTGCATTGTGCTTCCTTGAACCAAGAAGCTCAGACATACCGAGTCAGCCTATTCAGTGATGAGCAGGATTCAGAGCAGCCATACAAAGCAGGACAGAGAACCCCGTATCCTTCAGGTTCTTCAGTGTATCTGTGATGGGAATTGCCTCACTTCACTTCACCTGCTTTAAAGGAAAGCATCTATTGCAACAGAGATACCCAAGTTCTGTCAATATTCAGCGCAGAGAAAGAGTGGTGCATCACATCCCAAAACTGGTGTTCAAGAGAGCTGTAGAGGATGCTAAGATAGCTCAGATTAGGTAAGAGTTTCTCAGTGCTCAATGTATCGCATCAATTCTTGGTGTCTTCCCTCTGAAACAAAGCACTGCAAAGACCACAGTCTGACTGGGACTAAGGACATCTCCTGAAAGTGTATTCTTGCTGGACAATACAAAGCCCTTTGCAGTAATTTTAAGTGTTTCTGTCTAAGTTTCTTCACTATGTCACCACTTCCTAAATAACCAGTGGTTATTTCTCTTTTTTGACTGTCGAGGAAATCTAGGGAAAGTATCTTTGTGAAAGCTAAGCTTTTTAAATGTCAGTCCCAACTATCTTGTTTCATCAAAACCAATAATACTCTACCAGGCGCACAGTCACTGTTAACAAGTGTGAGCATCTTTTGAAAACATTCAGGATGTATTTTCCATAAGCAAATGTCCCCAGTGCTTGGAAACAAATGAATGCCTCTTTGAAAGATATACAGTGTCCATTTCTCTTGGAGAGTCAATGGTCACTACAACTACAATATTATTTCCCAATATTTTCTGTTGTGAATCGTTTGTACTTAAGCAGCTCCTGCAGCAGAGACATCTTATCAAGTGCCTCTCTGTTCTTGAGGACTTTGTAGGTTGGAGTGAGGGAGGAGAGGCATCAGGGTGGAAAACCAGAGTACTGGATGTGACACACTCATCGCCTATCAGTCCTATGTGCCTGTGGTTGTCTGTAAAGATGTTGTGGTTTAACCCTGATCAGCAACCAAGCACCACGCAGCCGCTCGCTCACCCTCCCCTTACCCCAGTGGAACAGGGGAGAGAACCAGGGAGGGGAAAAAAAAAACAACAAATCCTAAAACCCGTGGGTTGAGATAAAGACAGTTTAATACGACAGCAGAGAAAGAGAAAATAACAATAATAACAACAGAATATACAAAACAAGTGATACACAACACAATTGCTCACCACCCAATGCCCAGCCTGTCCCCAAGCAGCAATCACACCCTCCCCTGGCCAACTCCCCCAGTTTATAACTGAGCTTGACATCAGGTGGTATGGAATAGCCCTGATGGCTAATTGGGATCAGCTGTCCTGCCTTCATTCCCTCCCAGCTTCTTGTGCACCTGGCAGAGCATGGGGAGCTGAAAAGTCCTTGACTAGTGTAAACAGCTGAAACCAGGACAAAAGATCAACCCAGGAGCAGGACAGGTAGAAAGCTGTTGTCCTTGAGTCAAAACAAAGGCTTGTGTGAGGCTGAACTGGATTCTCTGTTTTCTCACTGATGTGGGATCAGCAAAGAGTTCTGAGCGATTTGGAGATCTGTGAAAAAGGGGTGAAAAAGGAAGGTACAAGAATGAAACGGTTATCCTACACTGAGCGAGTCATCTGTTGAGGAGTCTATCTCTAGAGGAAGGAAATGAGGTTTCACGTGACAGCCCTGGATGGACATTGTGGCTGTAAGAAGCAGGTGACCCTAGGAGAAATTCAGCAGCCATCCTAACAAAACACAGTCGTCTTCGGCGTGTTTGGACTACTAGAGTATAACAATAGTAAAAGAGAAGAAAGATATCTGGGAAAACAGAGCTTCCCAGTACAACACTAATTATGGGACTCTGAAATTATGGTAATGTACCGTTATTAAAAAATGACAAATTATTCATATGTATAGTTATAGACCAGTTTGCCTCATCTTGCTGAAAAAAAAAATAATAATTGACGTCAAAGCCAGTGAATAAAGTATTACAGAATGGGAATTATTAGGTATTCCTATTCAAGGATTATAATTTTATGAGAAAGAGGTCATCTCTAACAAAACTAATTTCTTTCTGTGGAGAGTTGCAGTCTGGTTGATATGGTAACTACCTAGATATAATACATTTGTTCTTAGGCATTGTTATTGCCTATTGAATGACATTTGCATTAAAAAGCAACACTCTACAATGGATTAAGGCTGACTGATCTCATGTAGCAGGTGTCAGTGGAAAGTCATTATTTCAAGTGCAACTGTAAAAGGGATATATAGCAGTCCTGGTGCTATTAAAAATTTTCATGGACATAAACAGAAAGTCTTTGCTGATAAAATTTGCAGATAAAGCAAAAGATTGACAGAATATTACGTAAAGTTGATGACGGAGAAGTTGAGTTAAACAATGTGTATGTAAAAGGAACTGCAGGCTCATATAGATTTGAATGACGTGGCCAGAGAGGACGTAACAAGGACCGGTGGCTGAAAGCTGAGGTCAGTCAGTTGTACCTTCTCTTTTGCAAATCTGTAAACGTTTATGAATTAGTAGAGACGTAGCTGCAGTGCAGATTTTATTCCTCTTTCTGCCATTTGCCGTGGATGCTCATTGCTGCAAATGCTCCAAGCACTGTGAGTGTTTGCTCAAAGTTTGGCCTGGCAGTAGCAGAAAGAATAGGCATAAACAGTCATCTTTGATGTTAAAACGTTTATGTATATCAAGCATCTCACCAAAAAGCTCCGAAAGAGAGGAACAGCTTTTGTCTTGCCTTTCCTATCGAGGCACCCCCGGGTGTAGCAATGGGACCTGATCGCTGGTTGGGACAGACTGACGTGCTGTCAGTCTTGCACACTGCTCCTTTGGACACCAGTAGCAGTGCTGCTTACTTGGATGGTACAGCACTAACTCTTTTGTGCCTCTGTGAATTATTCTGTAGCTGGAAAGTGAGAATTGCAATTGTTTTCTTTCCCTTGTGGACTGCTTATGCTTGTGCCTTAGGTGCAGGCGGGAAGGGAGAAGCTGAAAGGAGAAGAGGACATTTGTAAAATGAAGGCCAAAGTGAGACCACAGTTCTTTAAGAGGTAGTAAGAGATTTAAAGGACAGAACTGGAAGAGGAGAATCATTTTATTAACATTGGCGTTTCTGTTGTTTGTGGCAAGACAGTTCTGAACCAAGTCCAAGCGCATGAGTTTGCTGTATAGTCCTGGCTCCAAAATAACAGCTAAACCCAGGAAGATTTTGCTTGCTCATACTTCCCTGCTAGGAAACCATGGTTCTTTCTAATTGGACCTGGTGGAGAGTGTGTGATGTCATTAAAGATTGGAGTGATAATTTATATATCTATAATTCAGACATTACCTCCCTGTTGCATGAAAAGGTACACTGCTGTGTCTGAGATGTTTTAGTCTTGCCTGTGTATCTCTCAGGAGTCCTGGGCAGCAAAGGTGAATGACATTTTTGTGATTTTATTCATGCCTTCCATTTGTTTACTCTTTATTTTGGGGAATTTTGCTCATTTTGATTTCTTATGCTGCTTGTTTTACTGCATAGCCATACATTTTCCAGTTCTGAGATGGGCTCAGAAGTGCTTTTTACTGCACTGACTCAGTGTCTGTAACCAAAAGAACATTTGTTGTTAGCAAAAACAAAATTCAAAGCATCAGTATAATGTCTGCACAGGGCTTCTGACACGTCTAAGCAATTTTTTTGTCAGTACAGCTTAGTTTTGAATGGGAAGAGAGGTGGCCTAACTTTGGCTCTTTTAAGTCTTAACAGTTTAAAAGTTTTTCGACTTTTAAAGTTCTCCTAGAAGAAGAGAGGTTCCCTGTTGTGTTGGGAAGTTGTGCAGACCTCTGATGGAGAGGAACTTACCACACGGTTTCACCTGTCTAATGTTAAGACATAAGCAGGTTTGAGTGAAGTATCCTGGCTGTCAAAACAACAGGCATTAGGGAGCACAAGAGATCTCTGGCTAAAATTTACACAAAGTGAACCTTTTCATCAATCTATATTGGTTCCTGGTGTGGTGGGGAAAAAACAAAAAGAGTGACTAGTGTGAATTTTATCTATAGAAGTAGCAGCCCTAAAGACAGTCCAAGGAAAATCTGAAATGTCCTGGACAACGCACATTTACATGAGTAACCAGTCCCTGGCCTCCCCACCTACTGCAGCAAAGGGGTGGCTGAATGTGTTTGCTTTTGATTGCTGCGTTGGCCGTTAGGGCTTCTGGCAACGGCTTTTATAGTCTCCTTTCTTTCCACTGAGCTGGGAGTGCCTCACCTGCAGTTGATAATCTGGACCGTAAATTCATGAGCACAATAAAGCATGAAAAATATCTGGTTTCATTGCTAGGCTTAACCAAACATTGTGGAATATTGGAATTTTGACAGACAGTCAGGGAGCAGGAGGAGAGATATAGGGCCTGCTGGCAATGTCCTCAGAAAAGTCATTTTTATCTTATGATTTTGGATGTAGCTTCACAAACAATTCAAGGTAGACCTGCTGTAGGGAGTCTTCAGAGCACCCTGTGAGACTGTGTCCCATTGGTGAAGATGTTGCCTGGGCTTGGGTCACCTTCAGCTCCTGGGTCCCCATCCCTTAGGGTGCATTTGGCCCTTACTGCTCCTTTACAAGCAGAACAATTAACAATACTGAAGGAATAATGTACCATATGCATCGGATATTGCAACTGCAGAGGATATGTGTATTATCAAGTGTGCAACTGGGCGAATGAAGGCTGTCCTCACCTGGTTCTTTAAATCAGAGAAAGGACATAAATGTGGGGTTGTGCAAGCGGTGAAAAGCCAGGGGTTCATTTTTATATTCTCATTAAACTGTTTCCTTGAGCTATCTGTCCCCATTGTTTACAAGTGTGCAATTAGCTATTGATCTCAGAAAACAAAGCATAAATAAATGTTACTTCAAAGATATGGCAGGAAAGAGGTGGATAGGTAGACAGTTCTCTGCAGAAAAGCATTTACCTGTGATTGTGTTGACACTAATTGGGAGCATGAGAAATGGCTGACAAAGACTGGGTATTTTCATGACTTTTTTGAAACCTGTGTGTAGGGGTGAATATTCTTCAAGGTTTCAGTCATATTTAACCCTGCTTTCTGCTTGAACAAACTCAAGGAGCAGACACATAAATAGTCATGGTCCTGGAGCAGTGTTAAGAAGGGAATCACAAGTAATACTGTAATATGTAGGAGAGCGGGCTTCATTTTTTGTCTCTGACACTGGCCTGTGATGGGACCTCGGTGTGACTAAAGTCACTTTATCGTTCTGTGCCCTGGATTCCCTTTCCTGTCTTAGTGCTTTAGGTTTGAGGTTTTTCTGAGTAGGAATTGTTCTTTCTGAAAGTCTGGACAGCAGCCCAATGACAGCTGAGCCTTCCAAGAATTTCCTTCCAGCAAATCTGGGAGCGGAATAATATTTTCGATTTTCTTAAGTTTTTATCCCTTGCATTCAGATTTACATACTAGCAAAAAAGAAAAACCAGAGTAATGTCCTAGCTGAGGGAAAGGCTCTGGTCATCTATTCTGTTTAGCTTCTTGGCTGGCCAATCATCAAAAAGTGACTCGAAACCAGACGTAGTGTATTGGGTCTCTTGCCCGGCATGTGGTTAGGGGATAGAATATTAGGGTATTTTGGGCATGCAGAGACAGGGAACAGAATTGTTGCTGTGGAACCATGTGCAAGTGTTGGACAAAACCCAGGAGCTCAGCCTTTGTTAGTTCTATAACTTCCAAAATGATGTGTCTACCTGTGATAATTTTGTACTGGTTCTTTTACTTTTTAGATGTCCTGTGTCCAAATGTCCACGTGGAAGGAGACCGATTCAAACACACCAATGGGGGGACTGATGAGATTCCAGGTAAAGAGACATACTTTTCTGCTGTACATCTGGGAATTGAAGTAGTATAACGACGTTACTAGTGTGATGCTCTGATTCATTACACCTTTCCTAGTTGGCATTTTCTTAATCCAAAACATATTCAGTGGTGGAGAAGTACATTAGAAACTGCAGGGCTGGAAAAGAGTTATCTCTTGACAGTTGACAGCAAGTTAATCATAAGCTTTCTTTTGATATGGCAGCAAATTAAAAAGCCAGTGGAGCTTAGTGTAGTGGATAGAAGAATCCAATAAGTCTTGGAGATGACTTTTTTTTTTACAGCTCCACTTTTGTTGAGTTTGAATGTCCATTTACTTGATCTGTGATTGTTGCGGGATGTCAAGGCACAATGGTAATTACCACTGAAGAAATGCTTATATATGTGTA
>VZTL01078201.1:36503-65730 GCA_013400535.1 Scopus umbretta
GGTGGGTTTTTTTGTTGGGGGGGGGGGGGGTTTGCCCCTCAACGCAGGACAAAGAGGAAAATTTCAGCATGCACACTAGCTGCCACCATGCTGTGCCTCTCAGATCCTTAATTGAGCCAAGCAGAAATCCACCTCATGCTCAGGGCAACCAGCGATGGCCCCTTTAGTCTGGTCTTGAAATAATTATCTTGAAACAAATGTTGTAGGACCACCGGGCAAGTACAGAGCTGTTTGATCATCCTTTGGCCACGCTTTAGGGTGCGGTTGGGTGCAGCGTGGACATCTTTACTGTAAAAGAGAATTGGTTGCGTATTGCAGTTAGACGATGTAGAAATTGTCCAGTGCCGAGTTTTGCTCATCTTTTCCCTGTAAGAGGCAGATGTTTGTGATTCTGAAAGAATGGGCTGCTTCCTGTAAGGCGCTTATTGCTTGCAAGTAAAGAGACATTCGGCTGATTTGATCAGCAGAGCAGTGCATAAGAAATTTCTTTTCAAGCCAAGTATGCTGTTAGGAACCTGAGCTTCTCTTTCAGGTCACTATTTTAATTTTAATGTTAATGGACTAGAATGTGCTGTTTTCAGGAGATGTAATCATCTTAGAGGGTTTCAGTGGCCCCATATTGTTTTAGTAGCTATAATGAAGTAGGAGGCTTATGATTAAAGAGCATTCTCCATCTTATTAATTGCCATATTTATGGCATTACTGATTAAATAGTTTATAAGCCAACTGGGAAACCACACCTGCCCTGGCACACAAAAAACCCACCTTTTAAATCAAAGCAACTGAGAACAAGAAAGTGTATATTTTTACATACACCCTTTCATCTTGTGCTCGAGCATGATGCAATGACTGGGTAACAGTAGCTTTGTCCTAGCTTATTTAGGCAGGGACGTTCCTTCCCATTTCACTTGTGGAGAGGACTGAGAAGCTACATGTAGGATCTCATTTTCACTACGGCATTGGCAGCGTGATCCCTCCTTGGTAGTGGAAAATACAATGGGCAGCCCATAGTTCTACTGTCACTCCAGCCCAGAAATGCTGTATGACAGACTAAATGGCCAGCAGCACATTTAGGGAAAGATCTAAGTAAGCGGTTTCCACTGCACTGTTAGCAGCCAGACAGTGCCAGGTAAAAAATCCTGTTCAAGTGTTGGAGAAATGATTACAGCATTGCCTATTTCTTACATTAACATTGTGGTTCAAGACTAAATTAAAAGCATTGTGCCGTCTCCCTTGCAATCCCAGTTCCAGTCCTAAAGTCAACAAGGGAACATAGTCAATCCAAAGTGCTTCCAAGCATATGAAGTGAACAAAATAAAAATAAATAAATAAATAAATAAATAATAATAATAATAATGATGATGATGATAAACAACTACATATATTTTCTTGCCCTTCAGCTGAAATAGTCTTAGACGTTACTTTAAAGCACAAATTAATTTGGAAGTTTCCCTAGATGTCTTCTTTCCAATCCCAGCTGGGCAATCTGCCTTGACTCATTTCTCAGCTCAGATGACAATATTTTGGGTTTGCTTGTTTCTTCTCCCACTTAGAAATGGAATGGTATCTGTTTAAGGAGACTCTTACAGTAAATGGTCAGGATAGCAAACAAGATATTGCTAGTCTGATTTTGAAAAGCTGCAACCTTTATTCAGTCCTGAGGTGAATGAGACAGTGTAAATATAAGTTATGTGTGATTAGTTAGCACTTTTTTCTCCTTCTGCCTCATTCAGTGCACGAGACGGGTAGCATTTCCTATGAGTGGAATATATCCCACCTTATTTCAGCAGTCTGAAAATTACTGTCTGTATGGGCTCCCTTTCTGCTGAATGGAAGGAGGTAGGCAGTGCCAAATAGTGATTCAGCCTGTCTTTAGATAGGTCCGAGACAGATGCGATGCATCGTCATCTTAGAGACTCCTGTATTTCTCTGCTGACCCACAAGGGAACCGAAGCAACCTGCATACGTCAGGTTGTCTCCTTTTCAGACAGCTAAAATTAGGAGAGATGCGTCTCATCCTCAGCACAGTTCTTCGTTGTGTAGTGTATGGCCTGATGCCACGTTGTCTGTAATGCTGTTGAAATCCTTCAGCAACAAAAGTTATCTGCCTTTGTTTGGCAATGGAGCATCCAAGAGTGGAGGCTATCTCACTAGCTATGGATCTTTACTAGGTGAGGTTTAGGATGCAACCTGAGCACCCTAAGCTCTCTTTATGTCGATGGAGAGGAACATGCACTTTTGGCATCTGTTTTAGTATGAGATTAATCTTTCCCTAGAAGCACCTGTATTTGACTCTCTGTGCCTAACTGAATGAGAGTCTCTGTTATTACCCTGTCTAGAGAGCTGACATTTAGCCAGATGAACCCCGTGTGAAGTGCTCCGTAAACATGAATTGGTTTGTTTCATAGCTCCCTTTAAGGAAAGGGGAGGCAATATCTCAATTTGACACAGAACAAATTAATAGTGTGATTAAAACAAAACTGTTGCTGGTTTTGAGTGTGGACTCTGACATATCCAGGGCTTAACTTTCCCATGGACCTAATGACATTTTTCAAAGAACAACCCTCATTCAGTCTTTAATGAAAAATATATCAAGAAATTTGCAATTCACCGACACATAGCCTGAATAAGAAAATTACTGTTATGATTTACCTGTGTGCTTTATTCAATACTGAATGCAAATGAGGTAGTCTAAGTTATGAGTGTGACTTATTTTCATTACTGCAAGTGCTGCTTGCAAAATAGTTTTAATAACCTTGCATATGTTTCATGGTGTTATTTAGGCTCTCTAACCTGTACGTTGTTAGGAAATCTCAGAAAAAAAAGAAAAATAAGAGATTGATTAAATTTGACTCTTAACTGGTTTCTGTTGGAAAAGCATGGTAGTGCACACACCTTCACAGTTGCTCATGATGCGAACGTTAGCTTGAGCTGTCAGGGAAAGATGAGAAAGTTTGGGTCTGAGCTGAAGATGAGAAAACTTAGCAAGAAGTTCTTGTCACTGTGTCTTGCACTTGTGTATTTTGAGCAATGGAGCTTTATGAGCTCCATTAGACGAGCAATACTCCATGGCTTGAGGATTCTGGTGACTTGACATTATGACGCCCCTTGGGCAGCGCTTCAGCCTCCACCATTCACAGCTCAGCTGCTATGAATGGTTAACCACTTCCCTTGCCAGTCAGTGTGGTCTTTTCTTACCAGCAACACTCAACTGCCTTCCTCACATTTCTGTGGCTGGTGTAGATGAAGGATATGTACTGCATGGTAAAATGAACTATGGGAGGGTTTATATGGACAGGTCATACTGCTTTTTATGTGATAGCCAGAAGGGAGCTCTCATCTTCTGGTAGGGTCTATTTGCTAAGATTTATAGCTGCAATCGTGGCTGATTACAGTATGTCAGAAGGGTGTATCACTAGAGCTGTTGCAGAGGTGATTATGAGGTGGAGCCATGAGGCCCTGGAGCATCTTAACTGCCTTAGTTGCCCTCCTGAATGTCCAGTAATAGCTGAAAATAGAGTGGGCAGGAGGGAAAAGCTGTTGACACCCAGGAAAGTTACTGTAATAGAAAAGGCCTCAACTTGGCACCAGGCAACCATTTCTGTCTTTGCAAACAATTAAGATTATATTTTCTCAGAAAAAGCTATTTCTTTTGAAAAAGCTCCATGACGGAAGCTTTATGTTTTATTTGCTGTCTGCTGTCACATCTTGATTTGCCTTGGGACTGGCCCACACAGGCTTTTCTGCACCTATTTATTCCTTTAAATTTGAAGAATAATATCATTAGGTGGGTGCCTTTTCCTGTTGCAGCTGTTTTGAAGCCCTGCAGTGACTTTCAGCCTGTGGGTTGTGAAAGGTTCATGAGGGCAATTAAGAAACCCAAGAATCTTAGGACCTAAGTTCACCACGCAAAAATATTTATGTATCCTATAAAAGTTTTAGGAATTCACTAGCTGAACAAAGTTAAAAGCTGCCATAGTTTAAAATCAATTTATCAAAATAAACTACTGTAGTATCACCAGTTTTGTGTGCTGGAATTACACCCACAGGAATTAATCTGTGTAATTGTGAATGTGTGAGGGGGAGAAGAGGTTGGAATAGCCAAAATAAAAGAAAAACAGGTTCTCTGCTCAGTCACTCTCAACCTGGTTTTTGCAGTGTCTTTGCCTCTAACTCCAAAGTGTGTCTGGCTCTGGGAGTGGCTATTAGTTTGGATGTGCATCCTGTGGAGCCAGTTTGGAGCTAAAGCAGGATGGTTGCATCCACACAGTCCTGCATCTTCAGGAACTGGATGCATTCAGGAGCCTGGCACAATTGTACCCCCACTATTCCTGGCATGGTTTAGCAGCTGGGACATCATGTCACAAAAGCATGGGTTCATTGTGGCTGAGACCATATTGACTCTGGAGGTGTGTAAACCCACGTGTGTGGTTTATGCTTGAGCTAATAAGCCTTGTCCGAACAAAGTCAGAAACTTTACAGAAATGTCTGCAGTCAAGGTTAATAGCTCATGATAACGATTAGTTGATTGGCCTAAGTTGGCTGGCTGAACACGAGCCAGCAGTGTGCCCAGGTGGCCAAGGCGGCCAAGAGCATCCTGGCTTGGATCAGGAATAGTGTGGCCAGCAGGAAGAGGGAAGTGATCGTGCCCCTGTACTGGGCACTGGTGAGGCCGCACCTCGAATCCTGTGTTCAGTTTTGGGCCCTGCACTACAAGAAGGACATTGAGGTGCTGGAGTGTGTCCAGAGAAGGGCAATGAAGCTGGTGAAGGGCCTGGAGAACAAGCCTCATGAGGAGCGGCTGAGGGAACTGGGGTTGTTTAGTTTTGAGAAGAGGAGGCTGAGGGGAGACCTTATTGCTCTCTACAACTTCCTGACAGGAGGGTGAAGTGAAGTGAGTGTTGGTCTTTTTGCCCGAGCAACCAGCGATAGGACAAGGGGAAATGGCCTGAAGTTGTGCCAGGGGAGGTTTAGATTGGATATTAGGAAACATTTCTTTACTGAAAGAGTGGAACATTGGAATAGGCTGTCCAGGGAGGTGGTGGAATCACCATCACTGGAGGTGTTCAAAATATGTGTAGATGTGGCACTTCAGGACATGGTTTAGTAAGCATGGTGTTGCTGGGTTGATGGTTGGACTAGATGATCTCAGGGGTCTTTTTCAACCTTAACGATTCTATGATTCTATAAGTTGTATTAAAATTATATGAAAAATGAATGTAGTCACGTGTCTTGGACTAGCAGTTTTCAGTAAAGACATGGGCCTGTTAGAGTGGATCTAGAGGAGGGCCATGAAAATGATCAGAGGGCTGGAACACCTCTCCTGTGAAGAAAGGCTGAGATAGTTGGGATTGTTCATCTTGGAGAAGGCTCCAGGGAGACCTTATCGTGGCCTTTCACTACATAAAAGGGGCTTATAAGAAAGATTGAGAGAGACTTTTTACTAAGGCCTGCAGTGACAGGACAAGGGGAAATAGTTTTAAACTGAAAGAGGGTAGATTAAGATTGCAGATAAAGAAAACCAATTTATGATGAGGGTGGCGAGACACTGGAACAGGTTGCCCAGAGAAGCTGTGGATGCCCCATCACTGGAAGTGTTGAAGTTCAAGTCGGATGGGACTTTGAGCAACCAGATCTAGTGAAAGATGTCCCTGCCCATGGCAGGGGGTTGGGACTGGATGTTCTTTGAAGAACCCTCCAACCCAAACCATTCTATGATTCTATGGTTCTATGATTTTATAAGTGTTTCAGTCTGCACCTGTGCATTTCTCTGCATAGGTATTAATGAATTATACAGCATTGTCAGGTGTTGTGGCAAACAATAACTATTGTTTTCTGGAGAACTGTGTTCTAATCTCTTCAGGACTTGTTACAGTATGAATTTGTGATTCTTTTTGAGTAATTTGGACTAAATATATTAGACCATGCCAAAATTTTGTTCTGGCTTTTTCCAACAAGAACAAGGTTAATCTCTGAAGTGCTGTTTGTGGGCTAAGATAACTACCTGAGTACAGCTGAAGACATGTCCCACTGCCTGATTAATATCTCCTATTTACATTTCCATTATGGACAGGATTTGACCTGATGGATTCATTCAGTGTGAAACAGATTTTTGGAATGAAAGAAAATGGAATTCAGAGTGCTTATGTACGACTTGGAAGCTTCCCTGTTGTTCAGAAAACTGAGTGAGTACCCTGGTTCTTCACTTTATTTTCATCTGAGACTCTGCTGAGACTCTGCTTTACATTATTTGGTTCCTCTACATTAACTCTGTAGTAGTTATCTAGTACCTACACGTATACTGCTGCTTTGATCAGCTCTTTCAGTTCTGCTGGCACAGAATTTGTACAACATGGTCGGGAGCCTCCATGCCAACTACAGGCCCTATCCTGGTAAAGCATGAGCTGGTTTCGGTGTACCTCAATGCTTGTGAGGGGCAGTGTCAAGAAATTAATGAAAGAACTTAAGACTTAGTAAATAACTTCTAAGAGGAATATTTGGTAGCACTCCTATTGAGATATATATTTGCTAATCACAAAAGACCAGTTCCTAGTAGATGTTGTTATCAGTTAGATAATATGAGTTTTGGCCTCCTCAAAGAATGAGCAATTTTTAATCCTGTGTCAACACAGATTCAGTCCTTGGAGCCTTTTATGACCTCAGGCTGCCAGTTGTGCTGTAGTCTATCAGAACAGTTTCTCTCCTGGTTGTCATTTGAGTCCTGCTAGCATTAGCCTTGAAAAAAAGCGAGTGCATAATTTCACTGAGTAGCCATGAGCCATAGATTGAATTGTCATCATTAACATTTTTGCAGTGAATTTCTCTGTGCTGGGTTGAACTTTAGCTTAAAAAATCGGTAGTAATTCTTTTCCTTCTTATGGATGAGGGCTGTTATTTTTTATTCTGTTTTAGCTCTTTTACTCAGCTCACTGCATCTTTGAGATTGTTCTGTGACTTACATTTGCTTGATTTCATGATATTTTTTTTCATCCTGGAGCCAACCTGGATTGATTTGCCCTTCTCCTCTCCTCTTCTTTCTCCGTATAAACACACAGTCTTTAAAAAAGAAAAAAAAATAAAGTACAAATATGATACACTGAAAGGAAAACTGTTTGTTTTAAAGTCCATAAATGATGTCACATCTCAGAGTAAGTAAATTCATGATGTGGGAGAAGGCCAGCCAACTAAAGACACCTTGGTCTTGATAAGTAGTGTATACATAACTGGTGTGGGTGGGGAGGGGAACAAACCTATTTTGTGTGTCTCACAGCAGTCTCTGCATAGCACCTCTGCTTGCTGCAGCTTTTAACAGCCAGTGGTAGTGTGCTTTATGGCGGTAAAGCATGACCACCAAGACTACATAGAAAGAAACCCTGAAGTGAAGAACTTCAGTTTGCACTTAAATTCCAGGAATGATGATCTACTGAATCTGAGCTCTGAGTGATACTATGACAAATAGGACTAGTGCAGTCCTTGGGTGTATAACCAGGAACTGTCAAGTATGAGCTGACTATCTCCATATCAGGCACACTCAGTCACCACTGCTGGGATACTATGTCTGGTCTTTGTTTCCACAATTCAGTAGATAGGAATGGAGTGAATGAAAGTTTACATAACTGTGAAACACGTCTAACAGTGAGAAATTCAAGAAGCACAGTGTAGTCAGGTAAGATTAAGAAGTGGGTAGCAACTGAGGTGATTGCTCTCTGTAAGAACCTCTGGGGAATCAAAGTTTAGTAAAAGGTCTTTGGTGCTAAGGACAGTGGTAGGCTGAGAGTCAGTGGCTGCCTGTTATTGACACCAAAAAACACCATGGGAGAAAGGCACGCTTTTAACAATAAACATAATTAACCACTGGAACAAGTCAGCAGAGATTGCAGAGAGTCATCCATTTGCATTCCTTTTTCAAATGAAGGGTTGAAGTACTTTGTCAGTTTTTATTCTGTTGTTGTTTTTCCCAGAAGGACTGAGGAAGTGAAGCCAGACAAACCAGCTATGATGGCTTTCCTTCTGCTCAGATTGCATCCATTTATCTATTGTTGTTGTTTTAAAAATAAGTAGAATATTTTATTGCCCAGGACAATTAGAAGTAAAGCATCCTTAAACAGTAGATTGAAATGACTGCGCTTCCTTTTGAATGATTAACTAAAACATGGAATTAAAGAAGAACTTTTATATTTTCATCCTGTTGTATTTTAACTTCCACGCTCCTGTGGTTCGAGAATGAACCCAAATGGATATATCACCATGGAAGGTGTCCGCATATTTGGTTCATTTTAGCCTTTGGATATCAGGATTCTGAGACGGTGCATATAGGGTCATTGCTCACAGAAAATGCAATCTTGTAAAGCTACACAAAACTGATAACTGGAATAATAAACAAAACAAAAACATCTGTCCTGTCTTGCAGATAACCTCAAGCAATGTTTAGCAACTGATAGCAGAATCTCATAATTAGATACAAAATCCTTAACTGAGTAATATATGTAATTCACTTTATTATCTGCTTAAAGGATTTGTATCCTTTTATATAAGCACTAGTACTTTCACAGGGTGCCAGCTTAGCTGCCTGGGAAATGTGCCTATTCCTCTTCTGATCTGGAGCCTAAAATTGCGAACTTTCTTCCTGTTTGTGATGAGGCATCCTGTGACGCTGTGAACAAGCGAGTACAACAGCCAGGAGAGTGGCCGCAATCAGTGTACTGGGCACTGAGGGACTTAAGGGCTCTCTAGCTGGCTGAGGGCTAGTCCCTAAACCTGGCTGGTGCTTCTCCCCACTCCTCAGGTAAATGGGGCTGTTCAACAGTTTGTTTATGGCTCCTCAGTCAGTCTTCTGGCCAAAGCTGAGCCCCAGATTTCTGGGTTTGGGAACTCAGGTTTGTTTCTCATTGCTATTGTCTTGTCTAATGCCAAGCTTTTGGCTCACTATCCTGTTCTGTTCTCCATCTATTTCTCCTACTCCTGACTCTAGAGCTTTCCTCCTGCCATGTCCATCCCTCAGTTTTCTCATCTGGTTCCAGCCTGGCTTGGTCCTCATCCCAGCAGCCACTCACAGAACTTCCTGATGCTTGGCCTAGCTTCTAGTCATGATCTGTTTGCTCTTTATACTGGTACAGTGTTGTCTCCCCCAGTTTCTGAGTCCTGTGTTTTTTTTGTGCATGTATACCTTGATGTGTTTCTCTGGAGACTTTGGCTTCTGACATCAACAGTGACTCAGTTACCTGCCTTGGGTTTCTCCATGAGCTCTTGTCCTGGTGTCATCATTTGTTCTGCTCCACAGAGAAGAAAAATCTATGCAAAGCTGCCAAGACCTCCTGCACTAAACATGAAACCTGTTGAATGCTTCTGTGTTCCTTACTTCTTCTCAAACATATATTTCATATGAGGAAAGGCAGAGACAACTAAGATTCTCCAGCTTGGAGAAGGCTCAGGGTGGCATCTTATCCATGTGTATAAATACCTGATGGGGAAGAAGCAAAGAAGATGGAACTGGACTTTTCTCAGTGGTATCCAGTGACAGGAAAAGAAACAATAGAAACAAATTAAAAACATGAAATTCAATATGAACACGAGAAAAACCTTCTTTAGACTAGAAGATCTCAAGAGGTCCCTTCCACCCTCAGTGATTCTGGGATTTGTGATTCAGTGCTGCACCCTCTCCCACGCTCTGCCAGCCTTGTCTCTCCCTTTCACCCACTCTTCCTCCATACCAAAGGCAACTGTTAGGCCTGGCCTGTGACTGGTCCCAAAATTTCTCGTGGTGCTGGAGTTGGAAGAAGGCAAAGATGCTGTGCTGAAGTCAGGGATGAGAGACTTGGCTCCTTGCTCTACGGAATTGGTGAGAGCACCCTTCCCAGCTGAAGGATCTTGCTGTGGCCCCTGTCTGATCTCATGACCTCTATCGCCAGACAGGTACTTGTCATCTAGAAGAAACAAGTCTGTCCAAATCTGCTGTGAAGTTAGTAGGAGAATGTCTATCAGGAGCACACCTGAGGAGTTACTTGTAAGTTAGTTACTTTACTAACCAAAGAAACAGGGTGAAATCGTGAGCCCCAGTGCTAGGCCCGTATCATTTGTGCTCTTCACCTGTTTATGTGCTCATGTCAAGTTAGTTTGGGCTGATGTTGAGCAGTATTACCCCAGAGAATGCCTAGGCTTGGTGTGGAGGATGGATCATGCCAGAGACTGCTCCCCAAAAGCAGTTTGGATACGATCGCTTTCTTTGGGAAAGCAGCATTTTGTTGAACTTCACTCATGGCTGGCAAATGGACCCTGACCATTATTTACTAGTGTGGTTAGAGTCTCCGACTTCTAACAAGGTAAAGGAGATGAAGCATGGCTGGGGTGGAATGAATGAAGGCTTTTTGTGTCTTTTGGAGAATGAAAGACTGAGGGGAGAGCTGATAAATGTACAAAAGGCTGCAGCCAAGAGGGAACAACAACCTGATCTCATAGTTCCCTGTGGAAAAATGTTATTTCAGGAAGATTAAACTGCAGCAAGTGAGATTTTAGGATAGACTTTTTTTGTAGCATGTAGAATAGTGAAACATAGGAAGAAATTACCTAGGGAGCTTGTACCTATTCCATCACTGAGGTTTCTGAAGTAGAGGATGAAGAAATGTCTGCCAAGGATGTATGGGTGGGGTTGGTTCTGTGTTGTGGCAATCCTTCTAAAACCCTTTCTTTTCCTTTTTCCTTTTTTTTTTTTTCTGTCATTCTAAGAGCCTCTGGTGATATGATGCATATGGACATGAATTGGCTTTCTCTGGCCTTGTTTCAGACATGAAAACCACTAATAGTCAATGAGTTACATTGAGTATTAGCAGTTTTTAGCTGTTGTAGAAGTGGTCAGATTTCCCAAATATATTAATTATGCCCTTCCTCACCAAATGCAGGTACCCTATTAATTGTTGTTACATTCAGTGTCTGAAATGAGGACTGTTACTCTTATTTTTCTCCATTATGTTATTACTATAGATTGCCTCATGCTGATTGTCACAGATGGAGGCTCTAATGCCAAACAAAAGCATGTATGAAGGAGGTTATATCGTGAAAATGAGTAATGGCTAAGAGAATCTCCTCTCTGGTTATTATATTTTTTTCTTTGTAGAAGTTGTGATTCACCTGACCTTGGAGTTGGGTTAATTAACTCTTAGATTAACCTGCAGCACCAGGGGATTCTCTTGTTTTGGAATTTTATAATGGCCTCTTCTGCAATCCATCCTGTTGTCAGAATTATAGACCAAGGAACAGGCAGAGTGCTCCCTGTAGGTACCAGACATCCAGCAAAGCCCTATAATATGGATCATCAGTTCAATTCAGCCTTGGGTGAAAGAAGGAAATAAAATATTTCTGTGGACAACAACTCCTGCCCTTGGATTCCAAAGTAAAGCTGAGCTTCTAGATGGAGATCACATTTTAGTGAGGAAATAAATGAAAACTCATAAATATAGTTTTTCATATTTATGCAGTAATGCATCTCTGTAAAAGACGCAGGGACCGAGGACTTCAGAAACAACTTTTATCATACCTTAAGAGCAATGAGAGTGTCTTTAGATTTGCTTTTGGCACGAAGACTTTCTCTGTTGGGAACTTGCAGCCAATTCTTCAGCACCTTTAAAAACCAGTTGAGGGTGACAGGTAATAGGTCATAATAGCTTTCTATCAGTTTAAATCTACCTGATGGGCCATTTTTCATCCTCAGTGTGATGAGGTGTGGCTAGACTCACAAGGATTTTTAGGTTCTTAACTCCCAGTTATTTCTGTGGGCATTAAGCATCTGAAAACCCTTTCTGAATTTAAGCTTGCATGGTTATATTCCTGTTCCCAGGTCAGAGGTGTCCAGAAAGACTATCTCAGCACAGAGGCCAGCAGCTGGATCTTCCAGATTTGGTTGTAGATTGCCAGGACCAAGGCTCAATGTGATATCTTGGGGGATTAATTTCAACCACATGTTCCTATACGTCCCTGCTCAGCAAAGCAGCGATGCTGCAGTCACAGCCACTGTCATTAATTCGTACGTGGAACGAAGCACACCTGCATATGCAGAGTTGAAAAACCATCAAGGAAAGGGAGTATTGAAAGCATGTGTCCTGCTCCTGTTGATGTGATGATAGCAAACGTGCTATGGATCAGGATGAAAGCAAAGCACCCCCAGAGCTGTAACTCCACTAATATGTGCCACCACTGGATTAACTGAGGAACCATCTGCTTGCTTTTCCTTCAGTAGGAGGCTGGAACTGGTGTGGGCTGTAGCTAGGAGAGTAGTTCAATACTCTGTATTGGGCACTGCGTGACCAAAATGCGAGTCAGAATCCTAAAGGGCAGGACAGAGAGGGAACTCATTAAACCCAGTTGTGATGGTGAAGATAGGTGGTGAGGAGTAAGTGAAGGTACGTGCACTAAGCATGTATGCTGAAATGACAGAATTTGAGGAGCTGAGCCACAGGGAAATGCCCCCACTGGCACCACTCTCATGTCGAAACATCTGTGGGTTTTGTTCAAGAGGATGGAGTGATAAGCAACACCTTTTCAACTATCATCAGCACTGCCACCTTGCTGAAGTTTCTTGAAGGAGTGGATGTGAAAAGCTGAAACATGCATCTACTTCTCTAACAAACTTGGACACAATGAGTGCACAGGAAATTTGACATAAGGCATGTCAACGGTGAAGGAGACCTGGCAGGGTGCCCTGTTGGGAGGCTGATGTAGCTGACCCAAGTCTCTCTTGCCAAACATCCCGTAGACTTTCTTGGCTTTCAGTGCCCCAGTCATGCCAATTGTATTCTCCGTGGCAACTCTGCCACAAGAGTGACAACTGACACACTTCTTATTTTGTCATGAAGGGAGGGAGTGTCTGGCTATTTTGTGTGCTATGGGAGAGATGGGTGCTGGGGTGAGGTGGATCTGTGACCAGGGAGGGCTAGTTTGTGAATAGCTAGTACCAAGAAGTGAGGCAGCCTTGTCTGCTTTTCTAAAGGAACGATTCTGTAAAGGAGCTAGTGGGAGCCTCGTTCAGTTTTCTCTTGTGTTGGAAGATTTCAGAGAGTGCCTGTGTCCCCTGTGGGAAGACCAGCTTATAATGGTGCATAGCCTGCATGGGCATTTTATATAGCAAAAGCCACAGTAGTGGATGAAACCACCGTGTTCTGAATTTTTAACTTGGCTAAAAAGGTAGGAAATTCAAAGTGCAGATTGAAAGATGACTGAATATTTTGGCATTAGGAAAGACTGGCTTTCAACCTTTGCTGTAATTGCAGAACAAAGTATTTTGGAAATTTTGAGGATTTTCACTTTAAACATTATTACGAGCCTCTAGTTTTTTGCGCCTTTACTGTGCCAGTTTCTGCATAGCAATGGACTATGTCAAATATTCCTTAAGAGAATCTGTCTTCACTGCTTTGCTTTTCATTAATTGCTACCGTTGTGTTTTGTTTTCTAATGTGTGCTTATGCCTGACTGCTCAGATATCCGGAAGCAAAGACATGATATTTAGGAAGGACCTATTTAGGAATAATCAGAGGAGCAGGCTGGCTTGGGCATGAGGAACAATGAAGTTAACTGGGACTCTTCAGCTGGAAAAAGAGATGGTTTAGAGGCATTATAAGCAAAGTTTTCAAAATCATGAATGGCATAAAAAATAGAAAAAGAATAGGTTCATTGTGTCATCCCTCATAAGAACTGAGCAAGGTCCTAAACAAACAAGAGGAGGCTCACTATACAGTGGGTAGTATAGCTGTGTGATTCCTTGCCAAAAGATATTGCGGATATAATAAGTTTACCTGAGTTCAAGGGGAGACTGTAGAATTCCATACAAGATAAATCCATAGAAGTTATTAATGCTGAAACTGTAGTTGTCTCTGAGTTTGGTGATTTTGGTTACCTCAGACTTAATGCATGGATCATGGTGTCACACTGAGTAAATTTCTGCCTAATGTGTTTGTAATGTTTGTTTTGAGAAGGTTCTTCCCAGGCCATCAGCCAAGGAACATCTTCCTGGGCAGGCATGAGGTGTAGAGCCTGTTTTGGGGTGAATATTGCAATATTTGTTGCTATAATGGTGCATTTATAGAGAGTTTCGGCTGTGCCTGCCACAGGTCTCTGGTGCATCTGGAGGACAGAATGGTTTACAGATTGCATGAACTGAAGCATCAGGTGGAAGACAACTGCTTTGAGACAATGGATACTAGACTGTAGAATTTCACCATTTCTCACCTAATTTGAGAGCTTCACCATTGTTCCAAAACGAGCTCCTCGAGGACAGAATCACCTGGAGGGCACAAGATGATGTTTGTCTCTCTGCAGCCTGCCAAATACAGCAGATTTTGTAGGAACTATGTGATACCTTTGGGAAGCATTGCCGGGGCATGCAGAGAGTTTTAGAAGTTCTGCTCTTCACTGCTAAGCCTGATACATTGCTCTCTTTTTCCCTCCCCGTGCCAGGGATGTATTTCCACAAGGTCTGCCTGATGAATATGCCTTTGTAACTACCTTCAAATTCCGGAAGGCTTCCAGGAAAGAAGACTGGTATATTTGGCAGATTATTGACAAGTACGGCATACCACAGGTATGAGGCCCTTTGCAACCAGCAAGAACAGCCTTATTTCTCTTTTGTTGCATGAACCAACTTTCTTGCCTTAACCTCCCACTCCTTTTTCCTTGTGGACTAGTAAAAAATCCCTATGCCTGTCTTTCAGTTAATTTTGCCGAAAATCCCTTACCTTTAATTGAATCCCTGGAGGAAGGTTTGCATGGACCTTGATTTTTGCAGCATGCAGATAGATGTATTAGTTGGAAGGGGGGAGAAAAATATACTATCCTTGTTCTTGAAACCAGTTCTGGGTTTTTGGTTGCTTTGTTCAGGTAGTTCTGTTTAGGGAAAATATTTTGCCTGTTTGGAAAAAGATAGCCACACAGATGTACCACAGAGCAGTGAGCTATGCCAAGTTTTTGCACAGACTTCTAGATAGCATGCAAAGGTATTATGGGTTCCCTACTTTGGATGTGGATTTAACATCTATTATTGCTCCACAACCCTGACTCCTGGCTGCTGCAGAATTTGATCTAATAATTTTTGTCAACTACTCTCAGGTTCTCAGAAAAAAAAATACCGTAAGAGCATAATAAAGGGCTGTCTGTTCCAATACAGCATGTTCTTAGTAGCATGCTGTAGTTATAGGGGTTACAGTGTGCTTGAGGAGGGAGTGGTTTGGGTGGGCTGTATGTTTTTATGCTCAGTACAAACACGGTGCTGATGGCATTACCCATGACTCTCAACTGGGCTGTCAGCATGGGCTCGCCTAGCCATGTAACGCGGTATTGCTGCTTTGGGACTGGTATTCAAAAGGATTTTGGGGACTCACAGTGCAGTTTGAGGACTCCTAGTAAGAGATTCATATGAAAATTATGGTCAGATGCGCTTTGTTAAATGAGACGTGATTTACTGTGCTACATGCATTCCTAATTCCTGCAGAGTGAGAATGTGTATATCGCTCAGTATTTCTTGGAGACAGTTGAAAATCTGAACTGCTTAGGTGCAGAGAGAAAAACAAGCACTCAAGGTTCTTAGTAATATTTTCAAAAGTGCCCTAAATTGTGGTGCCAGAAGTGCCTTAGAGCCTCATGAGCCTTGTTTCATGTACAGTCGGTAGTGTTTTGGGCTACATCATTGCAGACCTGCATAGCTTACAGACTGCAGACACTTCTGAGCTAATGCTGATCCAAGCTGGCATTTCCAGCCAGCACGGTGCTCAGCTGCATGGAGAAGTTGGGTCAGATCTGGAGTCAGCCTACCCTGGGCTGCTTACATCAGACATGGCTCAGTGCTGATGTGGCCAAATTCCTTCCAGCCCTGCAGCTTGCGGAGGCACTGTTCTGTTCCCCTGGCTCTGCGCTTTGTTCCATTCCCTGCTGCTTGCTGGTAACTACCTGACTTTGGTAAAAGAAGAAATGGATTTGTAAATGAATTAAAAGTATTATGTCTTCAAAAGCCTATTTTTGCTTGCTCCATAGCTTGCAACACGGTGGGGGGTGTGTAGCAAGATGCTGTTAGGAATAGCTTGTGCGGGGAGGAAGGCAGAGACATGTGGAGGGAGAAAGAAGGAAGGAGGCAGCGGGGGGATTTTGATTCTACAGTGATGACGTGGAATGACATGATGTAATACAGAATTAAAATGGACTTTTTTTTCCATGCTCACTTGAAAAGACTTTGCTTAAGAATGGACACTTAGGACCTCATTTCTTGTTTGTTACACTTGATTATTTTAGTCAGAAGGGAATACATTTGAGGCCATCTGTCCTTAAAACCTGCTCACTTTCCTGTATCCCTAGGTATTGCCTTTTCTATTTCTAATTAACTGGATTAGGCCAGGAACCAGTGTTTGGCACTAACTTTAAGTGGCATGGCCTGGCTGTGTTCACACTGTGTAGTACATGGTCCTAGGTCTCCTCTGAGCCTAAGGCATAATCATTGTTGTGTGTTTCAAAGCATCTGAAAAAAAACGTGGGCAGCGCTACAGCTCAGCAGACTGGTTTCATACCAGGCAATGAGGGCTTTGTCCATGCCCCATGGGACGGTTGAGGACATGTGATGGGTACTAAGGAACACAGAGCCTGCTGGGAGGTAGTGCACAGGATAGAGCAATCCAAACCAGTCTCAGCTTTGTCTATCTACCTTTGGGTAGCTGCATGTGACATGTGCCACCACCCAACAATGCCCAGGCATTGCCTGGGAGGCATGAAGGTGTCATGTGTGGAAACCATGCTGGGGGTTGTACTCAAAAAAGAAGTCTTTAGATCATCATGGGTCTGCACCCAAGCCTGTGCCCTGCCCTGTCTTATTTACTACAGCAGGTGTAGTCTCCCTGTCCAACTTCATATCTCACACAAAACTCTGTCCACTGCTCTTTACTTGGGCTTCTCACCACATGCTGTACCATCCCTGACTATGGGGTGTCAGTCGCAATGGAAGGCAGGCAGGAGGAAGGAGGAGGCTTCGTACTTTATTAGCAAAATCATTTCTGTCTGCCCGACAGGTCTCGATCCGACTGGATGGAGAGAACAAAGCTGTGGAGTACAATGCCATTGGGCTCACCAAGGACGCCGTGAGAGTGGTCTTCCGAAACGCACGAGTCAGTGATCTTTTTGACCGCAGCTGGCACAAAATTGCCCTCAGCATTCAGTCAAAGGCTGTCTCACTTTACATAGACTGCAGATTGGTGCAGATGCTGCCTATTGAAGACAGGGAAAATATTGACATTCAAGGAAAGACTGTGATTGGCAAACGCTTATATGATAGCGTCCCCATTGAGGTAAGTACTGCGTGCGCTGATTAGAGCTGGGGCAACGTTCAGCAATGGGTTTGCAGTATGTGAATGGGGGTTTGGTGGTTATATTGTAATTGACCCTTTGTCTGAAGTAGCATCACTGAAACATTACCTGTGTTACATAGCTAAGACAGACGGGCATCTCATTATGTACAAGACTTGCTGTCTTTCTCTGCAAGACTGTCAGTATCTCTGTAATAGGGATTAAAAATGAGAAATTAATTTAATCTTTCTGTCTAGTCCCAGAATGTTCTATGGTTAAAATCAGAGTTGAAGTCATCCACAAATACCATCAGACTGGGTCCTGCACTATGCATGTAAAGGTCTTTTGCTGTCTGATCTTGGCATTATGAATGTTTCCACCTGTGATAGGAGGAGATGGGGAAAAAAAGAAAACTTGTTAACTCAGGAGAGTCATGATATATTCTCAGTTCCTCAGAAAAGATACCTGATATTAAATCATTCTTGATCCAATTGAACTGAAGTTGAGACCTGCAGGTTGCACCTCGTTGTCCAGTAAGAGTCTTAAGCCGGTATAACTTATCCATGATTGTTGGGTGTTTTGAGGCTTGACTAATCTTTCTCATCTGTGAAAAAAGGATGGAATGTACATATTAAATGTGCTAATAAGATTTCTCGTGCAAAGGTAAATGGTCAGAAGATGCAAGGGCACAACAGGAGAAAAATAAACGTTATGTCTTGGTGAAATTCTAGGAAGGATGGAGGTGGTCAGAATATGTCTTGTCAGACAGAAATTTGGCCAGGACATGGGTATTTGCTTGCCTCCTTATTTGTATGAAAACATGAACCAGAATTTTAATAAGCATATTCCGGATCTCATTCGCTCAACACTTGTGAAACATGCTGAGATATTGGTCCATTACCGATACAGAGAGAGATAGGTATTGACCACAGGATCCATAGAATCACTATGAACTTAGCCCCATCTGGCTTTTGTTTGTATTCATCCGCATTGTTTATATCCAAGCAAAAAGGACATGCAGTCTTTAATAATTTACTGTCTCTGAGATTATTGTCCCACTCTGTCTTCTAGTTTGATCTTCAGCGGATGGTTATTTACTGTGATTCTCGGCATGCGGATCTGGAGACCTGCTGTGACATTCCCTCTGGACCAGTAAGCTTCTTTTTGTCATTTATTCATTTTTCACATGAACACTCTTCATTGAAATCTATTATATAAATCAGGGAATATATTACAGTGTGGGATTATGACTTTTTTTAATGATGGTGAATGAAACCTAACTATATAATTGGTAAAGTAGCTGTGCCAGAAGAGGATCACTGCAGAGGGATGTGTATGAGGAATTTGAGGTTTCCAAGTTGCTCTTTCCTTGTCAAACTGTCAGGGGAAACAAAACCCTGAAGTGATGATGGAACAACAGAAATTCAGCATGAAATATTCAATATGTTTCCCACTGATTTTATTTGGGAAGAGCCAAAATGGTGCCAGATGCCGGTTAGTTTCCGGTGCCCAGCTCTCATTAGAAACTTCCACCCTCCTTTCACTCTTCTCCCCTTGATCCTGGTTAAAGAGATTCATTGTTCATTTGGCCACGTTTTTCCCTATTGCTTGAATGAAAGGCTTTTGTGGGATTTTGTTCCTCACTACGACTCATTTAACTGTGCATTATCCAGTCGTGCCTATGCAGTTTCTCTAATATGGGTGGAAAAGGAAGCTTTCTAGCATCGAAGGCTTCATCATGACCTTGAGTGTTTGGGTGTAGTGCCAGGTCACAGTCCTGACGGAAGCACCTCCCCTGGAAGTGAGGCCCACTGTTGGCAACGAACAAGTTGGCCACCTCAAGACTGTCAACTGCTCCTGTCCTGCTGGACAAAAGGTGAGTGTTGAGATGAAAGTGTTTCATTTGAGACATGCTGGATGGATTTGGAAATAAGGATATGATGCTAGGGAAGTGAGTTATAAGAAGGGCTATATTTGTTTGTGAAGTGCTTTAAGACCTAGTGGTGGAAAGCACTTCATAGAAAGAATGAGGCATATATTATTCTGTCGTGGTTTAGACCCTGTCGGCAGCCAAGCACCACACAGCTGCTCAGTCACCTTCCCCCCTGGTGTGATGGGGGAGAGAATCGGAACGGNAAGCTCCATATGCTCCCTCCAAGCTTCTTGCTGGCAGAGCATGGGAAGGTGCAAAGTCCGTGACTAGTGTAAGCACTGCTCAGCAACAACTAACACATCAGTGTGTTATCAACATTATTCTCATGCTAAATCCAAAACACAGCACTATGCCAGCTACTAGGAAGAAAATTAACTCTATCCCAGCTGAAACTAGGACATATTCACAGGTGGGTTATCTGTAGAGGCAATGACAGTTTTTCCAGGTGTTTTTTCTTTACCTAATTCAGTAATTTTGATCATGCTGGTAGTCCTTATAATAATCTTGAAAACAAACAGGTTATTCTTAACCAGTCCAGTTATATGCATCGTTCTTCAAATAAAAAGGAGGAGATTCTGGAGGTAAATATAGGCACATGGAAAAAATCTCATAGCTTTTAAAAGTACTGTGCTTGCTTATATTGGTTGTCAGTGGGACCTCTGAGAAGCCAGCCTCACTGTCTTTGCTCTTGAGGGCATGTCATTTTCAATCTGTTCTCCGCTAAAGCCTAAAAATATTTTTGTTGTCCTCAGTTACTGTTGGATTGGACCCGTTGATCTGTTTTATGAAGAGATCAGTCTGAATAATCATGTTGTTTCTGTCTTAGGGGGAGAGAGGTCCAATTGGCCCTGAAGGTCCTAAAGGTCAAAAGGTCAGTAATATGTGCTAGTTCATTTGTTCATTAAAAACAACAACAAAGAAAACAGTTTCAGAGTAAGTTGAGGAGTTGATTTTGAGAAGTAGGAGTCAATTTGGCATATGACTGAGTTCAGTTTTGGATAAGCCTAGGAGTGCAGGAGACTCTGACCCTCTTGTATCTTTGCTCTAGGCTTGCATTTGAGCTTCTCTGTTGCTGCTTTATGTCATTCTTGGAGTAAATGTGTTCCAAATCTTTTCCTGTAGCTTCTAAACTGGCATTTTTGCAAGGATGTGTTATTCACTAGGTCATGCACACCTTTCATAAGTCACCTGGAAAACCATGTGCTGCTTCTGGGCTGTGCCTTGCTCAGCAGTGGTAGATATCTGTCGGTTAGGTAGCAGCCTTCCAGTCACACTTTACACAATTTGCTAAGACTAGGGTAAAGGATTAGCCACAATCTGCTATTTTTAGCAAGATTGTCTGAGACATGGGCTGATGTTAAAGATAGGCCACTTTCCTCAGGACTCTTCTTCCTACATAATGGGGTAGGAGAGTGATTGTGATCTCTGCTTGAAGTTTCACCATGCAACCTCTATATTATCCTGCATATTCTGCAAGCTTCTTTGATACGCACATACGTACATTCAGCATACACACATTTTCCTTCTGTGCTTGGTTACAGAGCTGTGAGACAATTGACTTAAAGGGAGCACTTATACTGGAAGAAAAAAAAGATTCACAACATTGCTGAAGAGTTGAAAGATGGTGGTATTGCTGGTTCCCAGTTTCACCCTCTGTGTGATTAAAAAATGTTTGGGAACAATTTGTGTCCAAAACTATTTCCATCTGAATCAGTCCTGCGAATTCAGTCACTGAATTTACACCTGTTTGGTGAATAAACTAATTGCATCCCACCAAAGGTTAGTTATTATGAAACACTGTGGGAGGGGAAAGGAGAAACATCTGGGTCTTGGAAGGTCAGATATCCCAAGCAACGTGTTTTGGGTTTTTTGGCAAAGCTTGGTCTGCTGTCTACAGGGAGAAGTTTTAGATGATGAGGAGATATTTTTTGGAGTATGTTTTCTGCTGGCATGAAAGAACATGGGCGCATTAACACTCAGATGTGCCTGACTGAAACGGCAGAAAATGTTTCCTTATGCTTCCACGTGTACATAAATAGCAACTTTCTATTTTCATCTGTGACAGCTTAAATAATAATGGGCTGTTTCAAAGAATGGCAGAGCCATGACTGTTGTGAGGAGGTTGCAGAAGGATGATAATGACAATAATAAAAGCACCCTGCAGCAACATCCCATTGTCTTTCACCGCTTTGACAAGGTCTATGCGCTGGTGAGGTTGTCTGTACTATGTAACGTGGCACGCTGCTGGGATGCAGGAGACACTAGCCGAGTACAAAATAGTGTATATCCAAGCACAACATCAGCAGGTTTTCCAGAACAGATCCTGAAATTGCTGTCCCACACCTGCAGGTAGGTTGCTGAAGAGCTTTGCCGGTGTGTGTGACAGTTCCCTGGCTGTAGTGGTCGAAGACTTGTATACAGCCAAGGCAGGGCTGTGTCGCAGTCTCAGGGGCTGGGGATGATGCCTTTTAAATCCAGGCTCCGACAACAATTTGGTACAAATGTGATGATTTGAGACAAATTACTTAGCTTCTCTATCTGCTAAATAAGGCAAGGAATAAATTTTGCTCCTGACTTGCAAAGATGCTGTGAGTAAATAATGTATACCACCCTTGACAGCAGTTCTCGCACCGCTGTTGCCAAGGACCAGCTTGTCACAGTCCTTGCTCTATGCGCAGGAGCTAATATCTCTCTCCTCCTCTCTCTCTCTGCAACATTATTGAGCTACCCAGGCTAGAATGCTGGCCACGAGGAAGAAAGTGAACACTATTTGCAACTCCCCAATATTACCACCTGGTACTTTATTAAGGAAAGACTAAAGCCCCACAAAAATATGAGTAGCTTCTGCATTATGTGGTTGTAAGTGTCCATAATATGTTTTAGGATTGTTCAACTTGGGTCCTCGTTTCTAAGGTGCAAGGGCTATGTTTTAAAGCTTTGTTGTTGTGTAATGATGTTGTGGTTTAACCCCGATCGGCAACCAAGCACCACACAGCCGCTCGCTCACCCTCCCCCTGCCCCGGCGGGATGGGGGAGAGAACCAAAAAAACTAAAACCCGTGAGTTGAGATAAGGGCAGTTTAATAGGACAGCAGAGAAAGAGAAAATAATAGTAATAATAATAATGATAAAAGAATGTACAAAACAAGTGATGCCCAATGCAATTGCTCACCACCCGCTGACCGATGCCCAGCCCGGCCCTGAGCAGCGATCGCTGCCCCCCGGCCAACTCCCCCCAGTTTCTATACTGAGCATGACGCCGTATGGTATGGAATAGCCCTTGGGGCAGGTTGGGTCAGCTGTCCCGGCTGTGCCCCCTCCCAGCTCCTTGTGCCCCTGGCAGAGCATGGGGAGCTGAAAAGTCCTTGACTAGTGTCAGCACTGCTCAGCAACAACTAACACATCAGCATGTTATCAGCATTGCTCTCATGCTAAATCCAAAACACAGCACTATGCCAGCTACTGGGAAGAAAATGAACTCTGAATTAAGCTGAAACCAGAACAAATGAGGAGGGCAGTAAAGCTTCTTTAAGGTAACGAATATCAAAGATTTCCATTTGTTACCTGAATCCAAGAGCTGGAACTTCAAGAAACACTAAAAGAAAATCATAAGATCTCTCCTATACTCTTAGGTTTGATTAGAACAGGCTAACAAGCAAGTACAGCATAAGAAAAGACCAAGCATTCATTGACTAAACAGAAAGGTGGGAGTAAACAAACAAATGAGGCAAGAAATTATCAGAAAAATGTGGAAACAGAGTGACATCAGGACTCTGAGTCAAGATTTGTAATTTTCTCTACAGACATCATCACTACTGAGCATCTCTTATTTGGGATGAACTGCAAAGCTGAAATCTACCCCTAAATAAGTGGGTCCCAAGGGATATGTAGGTAGGCTGCAAGTACTTGAGCATTATCTAAAAATATTTTACAGGCTGATAGTGAGAAATGCCCTGTGAGAGACTGTAAGGCTATATAAGAACCCAGGAAAGCAGCTGGTTCTTCTGTATCAGAAAAACAGCACACAGCTGGTGGGAGTCACCTGAGAAATGAATCCCACCAGGGGATACTAACAGGGAGAGAGGTCAGTGTTAAAAAAACAAAACATGCCTCTTTGCCCCAAAACAGGGACCTTTGGAGAGGTTGATAAAGGCAGGAGGACTGTGAAGCTCCTTCTCGAAGCTAAGACAATTTTGGGGTTTGGTTTGGTTTGGTTTTTCCTAGACCAGTAGTAGCTGGTGGCTTTTTCACTCTTTGTCCAAAGAAGGAATAATGGCTATGTGGTTCTTTCTGTTTTCTTAAAAAAAAAAAAAAAAAAAAAAAAAAAGTCAGTTTGAAGGTCTGTTAAGTAAAGTGAACTTGGCTGTCATCGATCTGAGTTGAGGATGGGGAGACTGGTGTTCAGGCTCTGCCATCCTGAGCTCCCATAACATAGTCCTTCTTTTAGGAGAGGAGGTTTGGATAGGCTTTTCTTACGGTACCGTCTGACCAGTGGAAATGTACAAAGTGTATAACCAGTGTAGGAGACTGGTGTTCATGAGTTTCTGTTCCTCTCTAATTTAAGTCTCCAAAGGCAGGGCAAAACAGTAGCACTTGTAGTTATTAGAAAAAGTGAAAAAAATCCCTCAGAGATTAATACCTCTGCCTCGATCATCTATGCTGCCAGACTGAAGGTAATACATGGAGACACAGTGTACATGTTTTGGAAGGAGATACAGTAAAGGATGGTATTAGGGAAGAGTGAGGCAGGAAATAGCTTTGGATAAATTGCTTAACATGCCTAAGCTGGGTCCTGCTGATAAATTTTAGATGCTAATGACAGCCCAGTCTACTTTATTTTCCTTCCACGCTCGCTCTGCATGCTGTGTTGTTGGCAGGCAGCCAGGCTGGTTGGGGCACTGGGTTGATGGTCAACAGGCTTCTGGTCTCTTCCAGCACGGCTATCGATCAGAGTTTAGAGAAAAGAACTTTGTGAGATCTGTTTTTGTCCACATTATAGAAATGACATCGCCTACCTGCCTTTGGGAAGTTTGTGAAGTCCAGTGTATTAGACATGCTCTAGCAGGATGTATTTTTTTCCTCCAAATTCGAAACGAGTTTCGATGTACTTTAAGTGACTTAAAAGAGACAGTTGCACTAAGACTTTTACGAATTTTGCCACAACCTACTTGAATTAACTGTGAAATTGTTCTTGCATACATGCTACGTGCTGTGTGAGGTTTCTTTCTTTTGGAAAAAAAAAAAAGATAAAGGTTAAAGAAAGAAACTTTCATATTTCCTGTGTTTTCAAAAGCCTGTCTTCATCTGAGGAAAAGAAAGCATGATCCTGACAAATGTTTCAGTGTCTGGTGCAGCTAAGCACACTTTTTGGGGCATAGATCAGGACAAATCGAATAGAGTCACAAAATTAAATCCTACTGTGGTCCATAGGGGGAGATTTGGGAAGTACAGGGGTCATTGGACTTGTTGCTGCTGTGGTACTGGAGGGTCCTGTTCCAGGTCTGAGACTTATTCGGCTTGATGCCATGTCTACACTGAAGTCCAAAGTGCCTAAACTCTCTACAAGCAAAAGACGATGGGACGTACAAATAAGTGAGGACATTGTCTTTGTTAGTGACGGATGGGGAGCTCAGCACAGCATATTTCTGCTGTATACCTTTAGGGTGAGAACCAGGCAGGAGCTCAGTAGAAGTGTGTGGGCAGAACCCTCTGCTCTCCAGCAGCTCCTGGTGCTAGATGAACTGCTGGCAGCACTGCACATAGCCTTAAACTAGTCTGAGTAATGGGTGTATCCTTAGCTGGTCCTTCTTCCAGTTGTATGGCTGCGGAGCAGTATGTGAAAATGATTTGAAGTTATTTTTCCTGCACTTGCTGGTTTTGACACCACTTTTAGTTCAGTATCTGATAAATATTTATGAAATTATGCATCTTCTTTGATTCTTTATCCCTTTCACCCCTGTCCTTTTTAGGAGACAACTGAAGAAAAAGCTTTGTTTGTTTTTTGGGTGACCATTTTTCTCTTTTCCTGCCTATGAATTTGCTTCTCCAGTTTTCACTCCTCTACCCGTCATAATTTGTATGTTTTCAGCTGTCTTTTTTCCTCTGTTCCCTTCCCTCTCTTCCACTGGAGCAAGCAAAGAGAGCGACTCTGTGTGTTTTGCACACTTTTGAGAGGGAGGGGAGGAGTTAGCTGATCATGAAAATTTGGCATGAATGAAAACAATGGGGATTGATTTTTTTTTTTAAATAGCTCTAAAATTTTGACAATGTTTACAGGTTTATTTTTTCCATATTTTATGTGTGCACCCTCCAGGTCTTATGCAAACCACCCTTCCAAGTCATTCCTGGCTTAATAGAAAATAACGACTTTTGAAGTACCTCACAAGAGAAAGCTCTCTGCCTTGTCAGTTCAGCCTGAAGGCTTCTACCAGTATTTTCATATGAAAAATAGAATATAAAATCAGTCTGGGAACTTGGACTTTCAAGTCAGTATAAATGCAATAAGGTACACCCAGTCCTTACGGCAGGAGCTGAAATCTTGGCAGTAGAGACTGGTGGGACCCGAAGTCTCCACAATGTCAGTCAAACCCTTGTTGCACTGCTTCCCAAAATATCAAAGCAATAGAAAGCTGACCACAAAATACAAACACTAATGTGGTACACTTCACAAATGAGTCCAATATGGAGGTGTAACAGGAAATCTCATCTGTTATTTCTATGCCTGTCAAGAACTGAATTAATTAAGTCTGTGGTATTAACAACCTTTCTTTTTCAAGGGAGAAAGTGGCAGCCAAGGGCTTCCTGGACTCAGAGGAGAAAAAGGAGAGTCAGTAAGTAAGAAATACCGGAACGATTTTACGTAAGGAGATGGAAATACAAGTAGTTTTCTCCTTTATGGTGAGAATTTGCTCACAATGACAGTGTGCCCTGTTGAATATCTTACCTCTGCTGGGCCTTTATCCCTGGGGAAAGCGGATCTTTCTGGACCTAACAGCATTTCTCGGAGGGGGAGAAATGGGTGGGTTCATCCCTGAATATAGCTGATAACTAACTTAGTATTGGCCTTCTAATTAAAACATTTACCTTGGGTGTACTTGATTATAGCACAGCTGCACATCCAACAGAGACAACATGAGGCAACTGAACACAAGGAAGATGCAAATCTCTCTCAACTCTTTTACATTCAAATGACCAAGATACAGCTTTCCCCAGCTGCAGTTAATGTAAATACCAGACCAAGATTTTAGGCAAGAAAATCTTTAACCCTATGTAAAATTCATTCTAATAAGGGTTGTTGGCAGTTTTGGTTTTGGAAATGTAATCTCAGGCTCTGCCCTGAACAGAAAATAAGACGTTTTCCTGGCTGCAGGAGGAGAATTGGGGATAGATTTTCCATTTTGTCACTGAATTATTATCAAGGAGTTATGCCCAAAGAAAATTTCTTTCCCTATAGCAGCTGTCCTGTGACCTGTGTGTCTCTCTCTATATAGGTGATAGATATGTATAGATAGATACATTTCAGGTATATAACAAGGAAAACATGAAATATATATTTATAGTGTCATTTGACTTCCTTGCTATCGAATGTACCTTTTCCCCTCTTCTTTCATTTCTAGGGCAGAGCCTATGGCAGAGGAGAAAAAGGAGAAAAGGTAAGATCTAATTCTTCATTGGACTAATTAAATGCAACTTGCTTGCTGTTGCCTTCCGTAGCTCGGAGGTTGTTTTGGGAGCACACGGGATGCAAGAGGTGGATCTTTGTGGGGAACTTTTATATTGTGTTATGCCTCCTTCTGCAGAAAGCTTTTGAGTGGTCATTGCTTTTCATGTTCTTTGAGTTTCCTTTGTGCATTGGCCACGTAAAATGCTATCAAATTGAAATCATAATCTTTGCTTTGTGGAAACAGCAGTGAGTTTGTGGAGGATAATGCAGTAAAGCAACTGGCTGGAAGGATGAAAAACAAAGGGAAAGTACAATTTTGAGTTTATTGAATTTTCAACATGATTAAATTTGGGTCATGATGAGACTGCCACACTGTTTCTTTTCATTGGATGTTTTCATTAATAACCTGAAGGACAAAAGCTGGAGTATTTTCTTACTGCAAATATTAGGCAGGACAGAGTATTAAGACTTGGAGGTTAAAACCAAGGAGAGAGAATAACCACTGAAACTTGCTAGGTTATCTGTCTTGGAAAATACGTTCAATGGTGATCAACAATGGGAAACAAATAGCATGACTGGACTAATTTTCATGAAAAAAAGATGTTGGTTTCCAGACAATTCTGGCTGCAGTTTTCCCATTCCCCACAACAAAATGAGGCTGCAGACCTAGACTGCAGAGAAGTAGCTCTTTCTCTCTGTAGGTCCACATCACACCGGGTTGTGGGTGTTTTCCTTATCACCAAAATAAAATTTCAAGTTGTGGGGAACAATGGCAAAAGATTGACAGGAAGGTCTAGGAGATAGATGGATGTATTAAGGAAGAAGTCATGGTTCATACTGAAAATGGGATTAAGAATCTGTGGAGCTGTTTACCAGGGGGTCTGTGGCTACCTGATTGCTCAGGGAATATAAAATAATATTGGATTGTGGTCTGAAAGGAAGAATGCTGCACTAGCAAGAACATGGCATTTATGGCCATTGCATCTTCTCATTTATTCTTTCTATGATTATGATATATTGATTGTATATAGTGGTAATGCATCATATGAAATTACAACCTAAATGAGGGTTGCTCATGGCAGAAAATATTATCGAGCCAGGCTAGAGACATGGGGGTTATAAAGCACACATTTCTGCATCCATCTTCCTGCAGTCCTCCCACTGACAGCCACTATTTAGCCTTTTAGGCGCGGGATTCAGCCTTTGGAAAGCAGCTCATGTTTGGCAGCTGGTGAGAGTCGGCAGTCTGATGGGAAACACGATGTTTACAATATGAGTTGTGCTGCAGTAGAAGGAAGTTCTTGTTTTCTCATGTTTTTATTTCTGCAGAAAAGTGTCGGAAAACGTCACTCCATCTGTATTATTGCCATGCCTAGAAAAGTAGGTCTGCAAGTCTGGATTGGAGGGGAAAAAATAAAAAGACCCCACAGTATGTGCAGAAGTTCTTTGACTGGGGTAGCCAGACAACATTGACTGGCCAAAATGAATGTGTAGGCACGGAGATCCCTGAGTTTATGGCCAGCTTGTTTTGTTTATTTGGTACTCATGCCAGCTGAGGCAGCTTGTCCTCATCTGTGGAGGAAGTGTATTTGGTACCTGGTGTGTTTGTGGCCCATGTCTGCCCAATGGCTGAGTGCCAGCGCTGTTGCTGATGTAGAGCAAAGATGTATCAGCTGTGCATTGCTGGCTTGATTAAAAAGGGAGCCTGGGGATATAGCATCATAGAATATCTCAAGTTGGAAGGGTCCCATAAGGATCATTGAGTCCAACTCCCTCCTCCTCGCAGAAATACCTAAACCATATGACTAAGAGCATTGTCCAGAAGCTCCCTGAACTCTGACAGGCTTGGTGCTATGATCGCTTCCCTGGGGAGTCTGTTCAGTGACCGACCACCCTGTCCGTGAAGAACCTTTTCCTAATGTCCAATCTGAACTTTCCCTGATGCAGCTTCATCCCATTTCCTCAGGTCCTGTCTCTGGTCATCAGAGAGAGGAGATCAGCACCTCCCCATCTGCTGCTCCCTGTGAGGAATTTGTAGACTGCAATCACCCATCAGCCTTCTCTTCTCCAAGCTGAACAAGCCAAGTGACCTCAGCTGCTCCTCCTAGTCTTGCCCTCAAGACCTTTCACCGTCTTGGTGACCCTCCTCTGGGCACACTCTAATAGTTTGATGCCCTTCTTATACTGAGGCTCCCAAAACTGCACATAGTACTCGAGCTGAGGCCACACCTCGAGTGCAGAGCGGGACAATCACCCAGTGTAGTGTGGTGTAGAATGCAGTGTAGGGTGGGACAATCGCCTTCCTCAACCAGCTAGCTATGCTGT
>VZTL01078204.1:0-13818 GCA_013400535.1 Scopus umbretta
AAACTTTACGAAAAATACTGCTGGTGTTCAGTTAGAATTAAAGGACTTGGATAAAGTGAAACAATAAAGACAGATACAGATGGTGTAAGTAAGGTTACAAAGGCTTTACATTTTGCATTATCCCAAGATATAAACATTCAAAAATTAACATGAAGTTGCTGTGTTATCAAAATATTGCAGCTATAGGCAAGGCAACATTAAATTAATAGCTGAGGGTGTGAGAAAAAACACACACATTTTAGTGAAGGTAAACAGAAGTGGCAGTTTTTAATTAGCATTTTTATAAAGCTAATATTACCCGGCCAGCCATAAACCAAGCACAGGATAAAAAGCTTTCTCTGCTTCCTTTGGCTATAAGGTGACAGGGGAGGAAAAAAAAGGAAAAAAAAAAATCACCTTTTCAAGATGTTCAAGATGAGCAGAAAAAGTCAAATAATCAAGTAATGGAATAAATAAGTACTAACCCAGGCAGTACACTTTAAACCACTCTGTTATTTGTAAATGTTACATAATTTTATTTTGGTGGTAAACTGTAAGCATGTAAGAAAACTAACCTTATGCAGTACAGTGAATGACCAAAGTAAAAATATTCTTCTGTTTACTCTTTGGCTAAAACCCCCTCAAAAGTAGCAGACAAAGTAAAAACATCTAATACTGGCAAGAGACTTTTTTGACTTTTTTTTTTTTAAAAACAAGTAAAATAAACTTATCAATTTAAAACTTGGTACATTTCATAAAAACAAAAGAGGTAATGTTGCAATAAAATCAGTAACGTTACTTCAAATGGCAACAAACTGTTTGTTGACCCTGTGCAATAATACACTTTGTTCATACTACATTTATCAAAATATGACTGTTTCTACAGATCTGGAGGAATCTTGTGTGCGACTCCTGTCAACTTAGTTTATAACTGGGACACAAAATTTACAGTCAGTGTGCCACAATAACTTTCAAATTGTTATTTCTAGTAGAGTTAATCTCAAAGTGTTCAGATCCTGCATTATTTTTTAACAGTTAATTCACATGGAAAATAATGGAATATATTACCTAGAGCACATGAACATCAATGACTGCACCCATTGCCAGAACACGCTGCACTGGTTTGACACTTTTCCTTAGTACATAGAAAGCAACAGCACCCAATAAGCCTGAGAAGAAATGCTGCTGTGTAAATACTGGCAACTATTCCTGAAAAAAGAATTATGGGATGTATTCTCAGAAGCTGCCCGATCCCATAATTTGTATTGCATAGGTCACAATCACACATATATATACACGCACAAGTATGTGTGTGCATATATACATATGTATATACACACACATGCGCACACGCACGCACACAAAGAATATATTAAGAAGACAATGAAGTCTGGTCACAGAGCAATTTACAGGCTCAATATATTTTTCCTTTTTTTTTTTTTTACACTTTGTTTGAAAGAAAACTTCAGTATTTTACAGTCTTCAGTAGGCATTATATACACTGCACTTATGAAATCTAGAAAGTATTGAAATAGAAATACATTTCTGCAAACATTTGGGTAAGAAAACAAACCAAAATTTTTCAAAGATTTGTGCTATCTACATAATATTTTCTCTAAATCACAATAACTGTATCCATGGAATGTTCTCTAGAAAATGTCTTTTTTTTTTTTTTAAAAACACCATGCACATTTTTAAGCAATTGTAACCCAAAATATCCCAACCTAAAACAATCTAACAATGTTCAGATTAAAAAAATTTAAGTTTCAGATCAGATTTTAAAAAGATAAGTCTTCATCACAAGAGCTGTAATGATAACAATTACATGTTAAGGCTAAACTGGTTTTGTTTTGTTTTTAGAAACACATTTAAAGACACGTTTCTCTCGTGGCTCTGCATTATGAACTGTACTTACAGATGACAGTGCAGTGAACATAATGTTCAGTCCTACAGTCAGGATGCAGTTGCTCCTTCCCACTCCACAAGATACTGCACCTTTCCATCAAGTGTCACCCGACGAGCCAAAACACGGTATTTTTCCCCACAAGCTATTCTACCTGCTGCACCAAAATAACTAGTAATTGAGTTCTTTAGATGATTGAGCTGTAATTCCTGATCTGCTAAGTTGTTAAGTATCTCTGTATTGAGTTCATCATACTGGTAATCTTCCTTGCTCTCATCATCTTTTACAATTTCTGAATTTTGAGTCTGGAGTGCTTTTCGTGGAAAGCGACCTCTTCTTCTCAAATGTGGTATTGCAGCAGGCCAAGTTCTTCCTGTACGAGTCCTTTTTCTTGAGTCGGATAAACTATTAAAAAAACAACCAGCATTAACTCTAAGGAACTTATTACAAATATATGCTTTATCATCAGTTATTTCCATGCACTCATAACTTCTTTGTTCTATTTTTCACTGATAAAGATACTTGTTGCCTACAGATAGATGACTATAAATATGGCACTTGGAATATAAAGATTTACACAAGGAAAATTGTACTAATTTAACAAAATGTCAGAAAGGTGAGCTACATTATATTAACTTATGCCTAGATATGTTAAGAGTACTATTCTGATACAGCTTAATCCCATTCTTAAGCAAATTAAAAAAAATCCAAACCCATCTTCACAGAAGTCTGCACCAAATATGCTTAAATTTGCAAATTAAAAATACAGCTTCATCACACAAGTAGGCCTCAATTACAAAAGCTATACTATAGAAGAGTTTGAAACTATGTTGGTTAAGACTGTAAATAAAAAAATGAGTTTACACATAGTTTGTTTTTTTTTCCCCAAACTTAATTTACCTCAATAAATTAAAACTCTGAAGAAGATACTGCAAAATATACTCTACATCACTACTTCCTACAGTACACAGGACTTTCTAAAGATTTATTATACATGGCCAGAAAACTGTATCTGAAACTCAAACAGATTTATATCTGGTAATGAATAAAGAAGCTTCTGACGTTATCCAAGAATAAACCATCATCCAAATATTAGAAGTATCCAAGATATAAATCCTTATGTAAAAACCTACATCTATAATTTGCACATAATAAAACATGTTTGATAGAGTCCTAAATTAAGTGATGTGCAAACTTTGATGTTCAAGAGTCCTCTGTAACATACTGAGGAAGAAAAGCACATCTTTTTAACAAAAAAAACACGGAATAAAGGGCAGAAATACAAAACGGTGACTTAAGTCCTTAGGTAACAATTTCAGAACTCGGTAAATTAAACACGAGTTTTTGAAGCCAGACTATTTGTAGCACTAATGCACACAAAAATGACTCAGGAAAGCACTTGATAGCATGAACCAGAAAGAGAGGAGACAAAATAAGTAGATTGAGGATCCATGTACCTCAATAAGAGATATTTATGTTTGCTGAACTTGAAAGAGGGAAAAGTTCAAGTAACAATTTATTTGCAGAAAAGTTGATTGCGTTAATAATTTATTTATGAAGACTGTGCCAGAAAGTTTTCACGCTCTATTGACTGCAGAAAAATCACAGCATACTTACTATTCTTTAACATGAATACACAAACCTACAAAAACAAAAGCTGCTAAAATTAATTCAAGGTACACATCAGTCTTTTGTGGCCTTTGTAAGAAAACTAAGCTCAGAAAGTGTTGACGGAGTTTAATTCTTTTCAGCAAATGTAATTTAACTACATATTTTATATCAAAGAACAATAGTTAGTAAGCACAAAAAAATCTCTCACCCTGTGTGTTAAGCAGACTAAGACAGACCAGTTTTCTTTCGCCCTATTTCTTTAGATTTCCCCATGCAATTTATAGCTCTGCTCAGTTTCAGTTGCTCATTACTCCAAATCCCAGTGAATTACCACATCCTCAGCATCACACCCCTCTGCAATATCCTCAGTTCTTCTCTATTTATTCTTGCACTAGTTCTACAATACCCTTACCTCCATTTCACAACTACTATAGCTGCTTCATAACTAAGTCAACCTCCTACCTTATCTTCTACCTTTGTTTTGTCAAAGCTTCAACTGAAAGAAAAAAAAAACAACCCACCCAACAGAACAACCAAATAACAAAACAAGACAACCCTGCAAAAAAACACAACACACAAAGCAGCGCTGGCAATGACTAGGCCACAGATGATTAGAAAATTGTCTGCCTCTTCTGTAAGTGTGGGTTGCTGGTTTGGGTGTTTCTCATCCAAGCATCTATCTTAATGAATCTTGATTGACTGTAGTTTCTTTGGAACTTTTCATGAACATTAGCCAAAAAGTTCAGAACCGACTGGAACTACAACAGAACTTCAGGTTTTAAGAAACCAGAATTACAACACTGTCACGCTTTGGCACAATATCTCCTGTAGGATCCCTGCATGTTCTGTTTATTAAGGGTGAAGTACTGCTGAACCAATTGTTTCCCATCCCACCTTTCAAAAAGTTTTATTAGAATGAAAATATTGCAAATCTTAATCTTTATAGCAGACAGACTAATTGAATAATTACCTATAATGTCTGGAAATGCTAGATGAGGTAGTTTCTTTCATACTGGCAGCACCTGTGGATTCGACATCTGAGGTATTAGATGAATGTGCAGTTCCGTCAGATTTCCTGATATGCAAGGTAACAGGGTTGCCATGTAATGAAAATAATCTTATATTAAAAACTCAGCTGACATTTCAGAAGCAAACAGATAAATGACATGGTATTATAGTGTTTTACAGGGATTTTTTTTTTTTTTAATTTTTTTTTTTTTTTATTTTAGACAACAGCAAGTAATCACTGTGTCTNAATTTACCCAACAGTGCAGGGTAATTCCAAGGCTGGGTTCTCTGTCACTGGAACTGGTTCATTATCCTAAGAAGAAAAAAAAAAAAAAGTACTTCAAATTAAGTTTTAATTGCTGTATCAATTTTGCTTGAGGGTGAATGGGGAAAATATCATGATTCAGATTAACTGGTTATGTTTTTCTTCAAAAGTGATAATCCAGTTAGAGGGGAAAGGGCGAGGGGAGAATATCCAAAGCCTTACCAGAGGAGACGACTCTGGAGTTTTGTGAATCATTTTTCTTGTATAGGGACCAGGTGGACGACCTACTGATTTTTTTTTCCCCTTTCTTTCTATACCATTACTTAATTCCCTAGAAGAAAATTTATATTTTGCTCTGTATTACTGAAGGTAATTTTCATTGAATACATGTTTTCCTTTGGCAATGAACACACGATTAGATGTCTATTGCTAAAACATTGCACTAAATGAGGCTATTCCAGTAAATCAAAATTGTCAGGTACAAAGCCACACATTTTTGCCTCTAGAATAATATAAACAGATACCAGATCTTTTCAGTGACATTACTGATTCCTTAATGTTGAAGAACAAACAAGTGGTAAATGTTGTTTATTCATACAATCACACTTGGTAAAAAAGATGGCACACTTACTAATACAAGTTACAACTTCAAATCATACTTCCTATTTAGAATTCTAATTAGATTATTGCAGAAGAGCTCCAGAAAGGCAAGAGATTTTGTTTCCCAAATGGCAGCAAAGTTGGGATAATTTCTATTGTTCTTAGTGCTAATTTTCATGTTTGTTTGTTTTTTTAAGAAGGATCCGAATAGAAAGCTAATTAAATTTGTTCAAAGACCTTGTTCTCACAAATAGTCCACCTTCAAAATTTTTTTTTTAAAAAATACATTATACAATGAAAAGATCTTTTTTTGTAGGCACCAAAATATACTCAAAGTAGCCCCAATATACCACAACATCGCTAGAATGACTGGGTTATTTTACCTCACATCAGGGATTGGTTTAGATGACTTTCTGCCTTTAATTTTGAACTCATGAGAAGTTCCTTCTGGTTCTTTCTCAGCCTTTAAAGCAGCATTTGGTGGCACAGGAGGAACACGAATTCTCAAGCCAAACAAATGCTTCTTTTTCTTTATTTCTTTTCCAGACATAAACCTAGATGATTTTAAATTAATTGTTAAAATTCTGACCCCACAGAAAGCAACTTTTTAAAGTAACAGTGTACATGCAAAACAAAACTATGCAAATTAGAATATTTATTCTAATACTATTTTATTCCCCCCTCTTTCCCTTAACCCAATCCTCACTCTCAAATACAGGATGCGAAGTGAAAGAGGATGGAAGTTAAAACAAAATTTTTTCTCATGATCTGGGTTCCACTCAAATAGTTATGTAGTGTTATAATTTGAACTAGAAACAGTATTTAAAATTTAAATGTTATCTGCAGCCAAACTGATTATCAGATAGACTGAGCAAAGGAGACTGAAGAGTGTAATCTACATCAGATTAAACAGGCAAACAACATTTAAAACAAAAAGTACCAATAACTTACATGGTCTTGTAATCATTTAATGCCTCCAGTACATGCTCATATCTTTCAGATTTTGGTGTATCTGCCAGCTGTGAAGTATTAAGAAATCATTTAACCTGTCAAATTCTTTAGTAATAAAAAGATTCCAGTTACTTTGAGCTACTGTAACCACAGATTTGGATGTGAAGTACATTTATGAAGTATTAGCTGTGGAAACTACCTAACCCCAAAGGATATTAATCATCATCCTATATACTCTGTGACTTACATCCACAGAATTCATGCCAGGATCAAGCCCATACCAAAGAAATTGAGTTCCACTTGTAAGAAGTGCAAGAAAAATATCTCAAAGAATTTTAGTATACCCAGTGAACATAATACTAGCTTGCCCTCCCAAGACCATGAACAAGAATTCTTCTGTGGCATTATGTGCTCCCAAATTAAATGAGATTGCAAGCAGAAGATAATTATATTGACATGATAACTTAGTTATTTTATTGGTGATCATTTTAACCAAAGTCCTGCCACAGGACCTAATTCCCATTTTTGCCAACGTTACTCAAAATGATACAAAAAATGGAAGAGGGCCAGAAAAGTTATTAGAATATAGAAAAAAGAAAATCCATTTTCATGCCCCTTTTGCTAAGACCCAGTCTAACCTCCCTTCTTGCACCAAAGCCTGAAGTAGCTAGTCCCTATCAAGCTACCAAAACATGGAATTCTTATCTCTGAAAAACTGCATACTCATGAATTAGAGACATAAAGCAGAGTAAGTATGGCAGTGACCATAAAGAAGTAGACACAACATTTATGTAACAGAATTTAAAATAAGATTATTTATTTTTATATTTAGACAGCTATTTTTAAATTCCAGTGAAGCTACTGTATTTCCAGTTGCCATGCCAAAATGTTCCAGAACTTATACCCAATTGCCTCTGCAGTAAATTTAATCTTTATAGAGTTGACAGGGTATAAGTTTCACTATTAGTACAAATACCACAAAGCAGACTGTGCAACATTTGCAGCTAAAAGAAAAACCCAAACCACCTTCAAATACTTTCTAAAGAATACAATTCTGACCAAGCAGGACAGACAGAAATGCTCAGAGGATTAAGTGTGCTAACAGCTAAATAAATGAATAAATATATCCATAAAACCCAACCTTTCAACACAATTTTGGGCAAGATTCACAGTCAGTCTACCTGACTACCAAAGTTAGGAGAGGTATTCAACCTACCTGAGCCTAAGAACTGGGGTTTTTTGTTTGTGTGTTTTGTTTTGGGTTTTGGGGTTTTGTTGTTGTTGTTGTTTTTTTTTTTTTTAAATTAAAAAAATCATCTTACTCATACACATTATTCAGTACAATCCACTGCAGAGAGTTGTAAGACCTCTGAACAGCAACACTTAACTATAGACAACTGCCATATATTTATTGCATCCTGAATAATAATACCATGCTAAAAATTACTGGCTTAGGAGGTCTGATAACTTCACCATTTACTCTTATCTTGCCTATCACTAAAAAATTTTTTCCTCTTATTCAGCTATAAGCAGGTAGAAAAAGAAACCAAGGTGTCATTTCTAACAGTAGCAAGATAAGAATATTACGAAAACACTAAAACCACTGTGTCGTAGATGTCATTCTTTCTGACTAATTTTTGTTTAATAAATAAGTCTGATTAACCAAAGAGGTAAAACACATTTGCCTCAATTTTTTCAAGAAACAATTTTTCCCAACTTAGTGAGAGACATTTAGAACCTTTTCAGAATAAAGTCTTGAAGATTTCCTCAACGCAGCTTTTATGCTTTTATTCAAAATCTACCCCTTCAAAAAGTAGTCTTCAGACTTGAAATAAGGAGTTAGCTTGAAGGTATAAAAATACTGATTAAGGAATTGAAAGTACAACTCTAAGAGGTGAGTTTCCTTATTTTCAATCTCCCCTCTTCTTCCTCCCCCTTTGTTATGTCTTTTTCACCTAGATTGAGCATGGATGGATTGAAAGTGGAAAGAGGGAAGAAGAACACAAAGACTGTAGCCTTTCAACTTATTCAAAGTGGCATGTGTGCTCCAAGTCAATGGCAGCTAAATAGCTCCACTCTCCTCATCCACACCACAGCTGCTCTGACCAGCCATTCTGACATTAAATTATGTTCATCTAAAGTTAGATTATGTAGAAGAAATTAATTTTTATTTCACATTTCTGTCAATACCAAGAGAAACAAAAGTCAAAATTAAACACTGCTTATGTATTTGTTAAACTGCGCAGTAAGACAGCCAGAACATTTCATTCTATTGAAAAAATGGTGTAAGAATTAATTTTGTGTAGTTTTTTTAATTAAAGCTTGAGACTTGATGACAGAACTGACTCTATATGACTTAGCTAAGACATGCCATACATCCCAAAGTAAACCAGATGTCTATTCATAATGACACTAATTGTCATATTTTAGTAATGCTGAAGTGTTTGCTTATCTTTCTAACAAACTATTGACACTCATAATCTAAACATATGTATTTTAACTATTTCCCATTATTTATTAAGAGCAGTTATTCATTTAAACCAAGAACATACATTTGATTCTCAAATTGTATCTGCTAGTAAAAGTGGATTACAGATGTATGAATTTACTGAAAAGAAGCACAGAAGTAGGACGTACTCGTGATAAGAAAATTTTAAACCAGTTACATGCTACCTGTATTAAACTTCAAAACACTAAACAGTCTTCATGCACTAAAAAAGTGCATACTCTACTAGCAGTATGCCAATTTGAAGAATAAATTTTGCATCTAACCTTACATGCAGAAGCAGGTATCTACACTGCTCCTCTTAGTTAAATGTGAAGTCAGTCTGCTTGGGGAAATGGATTTCTGTTAATACTAAGATAACTGCCCAGTAAGTCAAATAACTGAAAAAAATAACTATTATAGTAGTAAAGTAAAACCAAGATGCCTTGAGAAGTAGCAAAGAATCAGACTGCAAAAGGATTAAAACAATCTTTAGACCTGGACACAAACTGATCACTCCCGTATTTGGAAGAGGAGGAAACATGAAGTATTTGTGTACAATAATTTGTTTTGTGTTACACCTCAGAGGCTTTGAAGATGTCTTCATCTGCAATATACTCTGCCTTCAGTTCTACATTTAGATGTTCTGGTCTGTGCACATGAAAAATATCAAAGAACTATGCGCCAATTATAAAATGAAAGAAAAGGAAAATACATATATGCAACAGAATAAACAGTTGAATGTAAATAAGTTTGTCATGCAAATAATAGTTACATGGATCACTTGGGAAATTTTATAGCTCAGAAAAACATATACTACTTAAAAAGCATTCTATTTCTGCAAGGAAGTTAAAGATGGTCTCCTCATTATTTGAGATTACCAGATTTTAAGGTAATAAAGGATTTAATATCCAGAATAAAACAGTTCATAGGTCGCTAACTTTCAGGACATATGTATGCACTGTGAGTAAAAACAAGAAAGAGTATTCCAATTCTTACCTCACCAGGATGCAATCTATCCCAGTTTTCATTAATGTAGGCCATGAGTTCAAGTTCTGAATCAAAGTATTTCTTTTTATGAATAACACTTAGGTTGTAAAGGCATAGATGTGCTATATCTACCCTAGAATTCAGAAATATTTGAATAAAAAACAGAGAAAAAAAGCCTTTTTCTTCCAATTGCTTTTCTTTGAAATAATTTAGTAGAAAAAATTTTAGCAAAATATATTTAAAGGAACACTAAGCATAACTTAAAACACTCAATCCAGGGAACAATATTATGAAGTCTCCTGTCAATATCTCACCCTCAATTAGAATCATAGAATCATTAAGGTTGGAAAAGACCTCTGAGATCATCCAGTCCAACCGTCAGCCCAAAACACCATGACTACTAAACCATGTCCTGGAGTGCCACATCCACACATTGTTTGAATGCCTCCTGGGCAGGCGGTTCCAATGCCTCACCACTCTTTCAGGAAAGAANTCCTCTGCCTTGAATCTTACTTTCATCTCTGCCTCATCTCATTGTCATTATGTCCTTTTAAACTCCAAAACTGGTCTAGACCATGGGATATTTAACTAAGTCCGAATTGATACTTGAATGTACCAGTTCTGAATTCATGCAAGTATTTTGGTGAATTAACATTTAACAAAGTAATTTCCACCATATCTTTGTTAGCACATATATCCAGTAAATTGGATAATTTCTAATATGGATTAGTTCAAAGATTTCAAGCTACAACTAACCATTAAGTCTCATCCAGGAAACTACTCTAAAACATTTCAAGATGTGTACTCCAGTACATACTACATTTGGCCTGCAAAAAAGGCTTTGCTCAAATATCTCAACATTCACATATATAAGTGATTAGTTGCTTGCTACTTTACTGAACAAGCCCAGGAAAAAATCCCAAGAGCATGCAATTGCAATATTCCTCTACATTTAGGGATAAACTTTGAAGGAAAAGTTGCCCCTGTTCATATAAGCAGTAAGAACAACACAGAAAACAACACGAGAGAGCAAGTAGGTTTCTGTTTTTGCAAGCAGAGTCAAAATACCAAAAAGAAAAGCAGAGCACGTATTCAACATCTCCCCCACACCTTTTTTTTTTTTAATTCATACTTACCATCTCAAGGGTAAACGTTTGAGGTATTCTGGTCCAGAACTGCAAACTGAGCAAATGAACGTATAAAACCTAAAAACATATGCATATGTGTATGTACATGTGTCTGGGTGGTGGGTGTCTATATACACATACACACGCAACTCAATGTTTTAACACCCCAGTTATGAAAAAATGAAAGTTAAGCAGGCTAGAAACAGAACCATAGGATATTTGAGAGTCCCTTCATCCCCCACCTTCCTTTGTCAACTTCCACAATCTGTGCTGGTACCTACCAGGCCAGATACAAGGTACTTTCTCAATTTTATCCTGGCACTGCTGTTTCATACTCCCTAACTGTTTCACACTCCCTAAGAAAGCCCCTCAATCTCTGACTACCACTGAAGATGCTCTGCAATGTCCCCACTCCATTCTCTCAAATGGAGAAACGTGTGCACCAATGTAAGCATGCATTTAAAGGACTCATACATTCCTGGCTCCTAACTCAGTTCCTTCATACAAACATTCCAGCACGATCAACAGCTAAAAGAAAGTATAATAGATAATGAGATACTCCTTGATCCCCTTCTTCAGTTTTCTCTCTCATCTGCTCCAAGTTCCTCTTAAAACTAAAGCACATACCAGTGCTCTTTTCCATTTCCTTTTGTCCCAGCTCATCACACATGAGCAGCAGAAGATGTACAGAGTTCCCCTCAGTCTAACTATCCTTCCAGCTTTCTCCAGTAGAACTACTACTGCACACACACACACACTGACAGCCTTCATCGAAGCATGGTGCCTGTGGCATACAAAAGATTAGTCACCTACACAGTGTGACCTTGAAAGCCCTTATCTGACTTATAGACTCACTAAAGTGACCTGCTTTAAAGCTTCCAAACTTCTAGAAGCCAACAACTACAGTATAATAGGCTTCCACACAAAGTGAGCAGAGTAACAGTTTGAATTTAGTTATCCATTGGTTACCTCCCCACCACCCCACCCTACCCTCCTTCATCAAGCCAAGATGAAGAACTACATTTTCCCAGCACCTGAACACATGCTTTATTTCATATAATCCTCTACACAAAACTCACCCTGTTTTTGGAAACTACTGTTGTATTACAGATGCCTTAATAAAAGCTCATATGTGACGTTCCCTCCACATTTGAAAGACAGACAACCATAAAGTAGAGCTTAAGTTTCTTACCTGTCACCAAAAAGCATTGGCTTTTGGAGGCACTGCACACAAGCCTCATGAAACCACTGCTTACACTTGCAGCACTGCAACATCTTTAGATACCAGCTTCACCAACAGAAAGAAAAACAGCATGCATTAAAGAACCATTTTTAGTAGCTCTTTTATTACATTTAAATTAAATAGCAAGGGATCTTCTGACCCAAGCTGATTTTCACAGTTTATAAAACAAAGTCATCCGTAGGAATATTTCAGTAACACCAAGTTCCATAATGAATCATTACTAGAAGAGAGCAACTAAGCATAATATAAAATAGTCTAGTAATGGCATGAATTAAGTTATTAAATAGAGAAAATGAAAATTTAATTTTCTAACAACCACATTTTAATTGTCAATAATAAGAATTTAATAACACCACGTAAGCTCCTTCGCACATATCAGATTCCTTGTTATTTTCTAAAGCATGGCACAGCCACATTAAGCCATAAACATTTGTTCTGAGGATTCAGCTACTTAAATCCTCAAAGTGAACCTCATAGTTTACACCTTTTTTCCTTCTCCCTTTTCAGCTTCTCCCTTGAGAAAAGGAACCATGCAAAATTGAAGGTGATGTTTGTGCAAGTCTGCAAAATTGTCAAATCAGAGCTCTATCCTGCGAGTATAAACCCAAAAGTGTCACTTCTTTGTGGGACTCCTGACTTGCCTTGACTTCAAATCTTCAATGTTACCTTATTCATACGCTCATCCATGCAGACACCAGAGTATTTATCTCTACCTGCTTAAGAAGGCCTCTTCTTGCCTTTCTTATAAGAAAGGGCCAGCAGAGGACTCCGTAATGCCATAAAAGGAAAGAGTCCCCCATTAATAATTGCAGTCCAGGGTATGAAGTTATGGTAGAATCACACAGCTGTCTATTCCAACAAAGTTTAATAAACTAATCTCTAGATAAATTTATATTTGTGACTGATCAGAAAAAACCCACTGTAGATCTTACAAGCCTAGGCAAACAACTCCATCCAATCTCAACACATTAAGAGTAGCAATGCAAAAAAAAAATTCTTGCTTGTTGTAGAATGTCACAAGACAAAATTAAAACAAACCAAAAAATCTGATGGGAGAAGGAAAGCCATTAATAACATATTTGCCATGGGACATTTTATTTTCTTATATAAAATTCACTTTGCATTGAGTTTAATACCTACACAAAATAGAAACAGACACTAAGTTCACAAGTAAAAGTCTACAGGATCAGGACCAAAGTTTGCAGCCGCATTACAGAGAAAAGTTGTTATGTATTATCTGTTTACTTACTCTCCAGGTCCTCCACAATAGCAGTAACACTGCTGGACATTGGTTTTATGACCTGCATCCCACTCAAGGTCTGTTGCATTATACGGTAATGTTTGTTTCATGACTTGCAGTGCTTTGGCATTTGGTCCTTTCTTAAGCGCACCACCTCTCTGGGCCAAAAGAAATACATTTGTTTACAAAAGCAATAATGTATTTCTGAAACTTTCAAATCCTTTATTTTGAAAGTTACAAAAATTTGTCTATAATCAAGCAAAATACTTTCACCTGTATTTACGTTTTAATACTATATTTGCTTAAAAATAGATTGAAAGCCAAATGTCATCTATTTCTAAAATAAATATTAATTCCCAACATACAGAACTTCCATTCAGATCAAAGTTAACAAAAAAAGAAATCACTCGGGGGGG